>JAHDVE020004780.1:0-41705 GCA_022606495.2 Halesus radiatus | reverse complement strand
CGCAAAAAGGGATGAACAGAAAAGCAATCTTAGGTAGTTACAAGTAATTTATTTTGATAGTCGTGGGGTTAGTCTTAAAACTAGAGTAAATCTTAATTAGACATAATAAATTCAATAAAACTAGATAGGCAATTACTTAATTCTACTGTTAAACTCTTTGTACTTAAAATTAACTAACTACTTCGTTAAATCTACATAAAATGTTGTATTCTTAAAATTAGAGGTTCACTGGCATATTTGTACGAAAAAGTTGTTGTTTAAAGTTAGAGATTCACTTGGCTGACAGGGTGGAGGAATTATCATGAGAGTCAGAGGCACTTCCCTTTTTGTGATGGCTGTCCAGGGTCCAGTGGCAACTTTGTATGCAGAGTCCTCGCGTTCGCACTAGGTATTCATATACCTCCGGATCGGGAGTAGGTACAACCCGGCGATAATCAGAGGCCTGGGCGGTCTCCGGGGGTTTGATCTCCGAAGGGCGAAGATCAGTTACTTCCTTCTGGGATGGAAGCGTAAAACTCACTCGTCGTCAGAGGACCTGCGCGGCCTCTCCAAGGAGCGAGAATAGGAACCTTCCTGGGCGGAAGGTTCAAACCAACATCTGCTTCCTGCGCGGAAGACTGAACCCGACTTGTGCTTCCTGGACGGAAGACTGCACCTGACTCTCTGTCCTGGGCGGACTACTGCAACCGACTGTCCGTCCTGGGCGGACTCTTGCAACCGACTCGTGCTTCCTCGGTGGAAGACAGCACCTGACTGTCCGTCGTGGGCGGACTCTTGCAACCGACTCTCTCCTAGAGCCCTGTGTTGATTGTCTAGCTGTACGTATTCTTTTATCACCCGCATTGTTCAGCGGGCCGTTCCGTCGGGCGGCTCAATTCCTTTGAGGTGTTTATTGCCGTCCTATAAAATCTCAAAGGAATTGTCAACTTTCTAAAATAGTAATTAAGGTTATTTCGTTTTACGACGTAGTAGTTTACAATTTTTCTAACAATACGTTCGGCTAGCCTTTGTGCTAATTTATTTTATGGCCGGTCTAGTCTGGGAATTTTTATTACCTGAAATGCACATTTTAAAACTAAGTATGTCGGTGAATTTGGTCATTTATTTTAGGTATTACAAAAGGATATATCAAGTTTCTAATTTATTTTAGTAGAAACTTAACTTAGTAGAAACATCTATCCACACGAATTAAGTCATCATAAAATGCATGCAATTCGCCTATCGTCTTAATACACTCGACTCTACCGTATTGCCAAGTTGTGTATTAATCGGAACAGTATTTTGATAGTTCAATGATGTACTATAATTGAAAACTGGTTCGCAATGTTAAGTGAAAATTTCTCATTTATGTTAGTTTTATTATCTTTACATACATTCATTAGACTGGTTTTTCAGAAAAACGCTATGTTTTACATGTCCTCGCGTTGTTACAAGCTGTGGAAGTCGTATAAAAGTGTGTATTTCGGGAGATTACCTCCTTAATTTAGTATTAAATATTTTCAAACCTATATAAAAGATATAGCGTAGTTGACTATCGTTACTGCATTAAGAATACCAGAGGCGAAAAGGAACAGAAATACCGGTCCCAACTAAATCAACTAAATATTATAATTTCTTTAAACGTTTGGTATTCACTTTGTGGCGTCATTATTATCAAATGAATTAAAAATACACTTTGTTTTTACCTCTTCATAAATATATATATAGATATATACACGTTTCGAAAGCGATGCTTTCTTCATCGGAAATATATGAATACATGTATACAGGATAACGAAAACATCGCATTCGAAACATGATCTATGCATATTTATGAAGTGGTAAAAACCAGGTGCATTTTTAATTCATTCATAGACTGATTATTAATTGTAATGCTGCGGATATCAGGTAGGTACCGTCACAGCACTTTTTTTTCCGCAATTAATTTTTGTCTATGGTTACTTCGACCAGCTGATCTGACGTTAAATAAATTGTTACTCCACTACACTGAATTAATATTGTAAAACCGCACCATACTTGTGTGCAATTGACACATGTGTGGTTATTTCTATAATCATCACATTTATTTGTAAATTTTTCAAATTCGTTTACCTACATCTACTTTTATAGTGACATTTCTTCGACACATTGAAATTGACCCCCTGCGCTTCGCCTTGCAGGTAAGTTTTATTTGCTATAATGACAAAGTAACACATATGCTCGTATGTGGTGTTTATGAAACATCAAATAACACTAAAAATCAGTTTGTACATCATTTGTGATATAATATACCGAACTAAACAACCCAAACCAGATTAAACATTTGCGACGGGCGAAATTACTGGGGTTTGTTTGGATTCATTGTTGATTTACAGCTTGTCATAAATGCATACCAAGCGACCGCTCAGTTTATACGGGTTAGGACCACATTTTTTGCATCGTTCACAATGTAAATCACAATGGAAAGAACAGTCTGACATTTCATAGTAGACAAAAAAAGAAGGCGTCGCGTTCATTTAAAACGTTTCAACTCTCGGAAGCCCTGTGTTATTAATAAAAGATCACCCAGAAAATAAATATTTCTTTGAAAACCACTATCTTTTAAAATTTTTGGTAACTAATAAGAAAAATCTAATGATTTTAAAAATATATATTCATATAGATCAGCAAACGACAATTCTGAACATATGTCTTTAAGTATGTATATATACTTATACGTAGGATTTATAAATCGTTATTTAAAAGTGTATAAAAAATCATCTCATCAAAACACCTTGTTATTTTGGTACCTTTGCATTTGGAACATCTGACGTCAAGTGAGCATTCTGTTTTTGGATTTGTATGAAGTTTTATTTTTATTTTTTGATGTTGTTTTGTATTTTAAATAATTATTTTTTTAGTTAGGGCGAAATTTAAACTTAATTTCGTTGACTTGAATATCCATAATTCAATATAAAAATATTATTAATGAAATAAATTAGAGTATTCATGAGCAAACCGATTATCAATAGGCAGATATTATTATAATATTAATGCTTAATACTGTTATTATTATTTGAGTGAAAATTTTCATAAAATGTACATAATTTTATTACTTGTGTTTATTTAAGAATAGAATATAAAATTATGTACGGTAATGCTCATCCTTGTTTGACATTTGAAATTCTAACCTCAAAACTGATCAAAACCGACCGCCGAAAAATCGATACTATGTAAATTATTTCAACCATAAAAACTAAAATTAGAAGGAAAAAAGCGATATATACTGGTATTTAAGTTTGAATGCGACTATTGGTTGAAAAATTTAAAGAATTAGACTGTAGTTCCTTATTGTGAAACATGCATTCTTGACTAGTTAGTTTACACTAACGATTATATCTGGCGCTGCGCAGTTTGGCTATATGTTTCACATTTTCAAAGGATTTGTTATTAAAAAAAAAGTTTTTGCTTCAAAGAGTTATATGAAAACAACCAGGTGGCTCATAGTATTATTTTATATTTAAAAAGGCACAATAGTCCACGTGTATCTTTTTACTTTCACCAAACCGTATGTGGTACTTTCCGGTAAGAGATGATTCTACATCACATTTACGAGAGAGAGCGATTTAACGTATTTTTGAAATTTATCTATGGATTCAACCATGTATTAGATCTTAGATAAATAAAATAAATAAATAAATAAAAAAACAAAAAACAAACAAATTCACACATCGAAAATATGAACAAAAATGATATATTTTCTCGTTTCATTAAAACATATTAATATTGGAAACATTGCGCATTGGGACTAATTGATGCTATAAAACCACACTTAAATAATATTAATTAGTTAATGTTCTGTTGCAGGTATAATTTATTTAGATCTGGAACTAATAACGATCACCCTACTATTAAATCGGAACGCTCTCACAGAAGGCCATGGATCTTCTCAACCCGGAGAGTGTTTCCATCAAGGCGGAACCAGGGTTGCAGGAAGAAGGCGAAGGTGAAATGCAATACACGGATATAGATATCGACCTCCCTGACATAAAGCAGGAATGTTTGCAGTATGCTGAGAGAACGGCTAGTAAGTTGCATTCCGTTCGTCAAAAGTTTAATGTTTATTTCAGATCCCAGTCAGAACAGCGTCATAGTTTTTTGTGTCAACGTTTCCCTTAGTCGTCCGTTACCTTCGAATTAACTTTGAAAAATTTTTCAACTGTTGAACTGTGAAAGATTTTAACATTTTTATTTTTGTGATACTTCACAAGAGCGACCTTGTATGTATATAGAACATACCGGAGCTATATTGCTATCCGGTTGGGCAAAGTTGTAAGGCCGGTTAAGGATTGGGCTGTATGAAGGGATCTATTATTATCGGATTAAATGCAAGAGGAAATACATATGCTTAGCTCGTTAGCTCGATCCATGTACGAGTCGATTTAAACAAAAACGATTCAACGATACGACCCGTTCTCATGAACCGTTCAATCGTTCACCTGAACGAACGTTCCGTCGAGTTTTACGGACGTGCACCGGCGCGGAGGGGATCGACGCTGCTAGTTCCTTTGAGCTGGCTCCGTTGAAATATCTGTAGAAAAGATTCGGCATACCCACATTAGGTCTGAGAATTAGAGACGGCGGTCGTTCTGTCATCAACGGATTTTCAATCAGACGAACCGCGCTCTTTGGCATAGAATCGAGCAGGTTAACCAAGTATTTAGGAGCTCCAGCCCAAAGGTGACTTCAAATTCAACTGTTGAACCTACTTGTGATTTGTAGGTTTAGCAATTGGTCACTATTGAAGAATCTGCTAGCCCTGTGCAACACGCCCAGTCTCTTGAAAGCCAGATTTACTCGGACTTCTAGAGCCTCGATACTTGAGCTGGTTTAAAATACTCACCCCAAACATTTCAATGAAGTTCTTTATTGCGGAGGGGACTCCCATCGAATTGCAAAAAACTGTCATCGACCAGCTTTTATGCCGAAGCAAAGAATTTCCTTTGCCTCAACAAATTAAATTAAATTTATGACTTATAAGTTGCGTTGCAAGCAATTTACAAAACATATTTGGTTAAAGGGTATTATCATATTTAACTAATCTTGGTCATGTATACCTTATCAGATAAGAGGAGTTCGTGTGTCTGATAAGGGAACCACGAATCTTTAATTGATGGTTACATAATGTACATAAGTTGCTTTTATTTATAAAATGTTTTGTGAGAAAATGTTACTTATATAAGTTTTATTTTAAAGAAGAGTTTAATTGTTCTGATTTGGTCATTAATACAGCGCATTTCGATTGGGAGATTATTGCAATTTTTAAGGCTTGATAAATACAATGATTTTGCATTTGAGTCGTTTTAAAATTAGCTGTTATGAATTGATTTCCATTTCTCACAAGTTTATAATATTCCTGATTTTATTTAAAATTTTTGCTGTACACATTTTTATAATAGAAACTTGCTTAAATATATCTTCAACATTTGGTACAGGAAATCGTGCGAAAAGTGATATCGTTGAGAAGGTGGAATTAATTTTAAGTATTACCTTTATGAGGATTCTTTGTGAAACTTTTACTGAATTTAAATTATTTGGATAAAATCCTCCCCAACCAATAATACCGTGGATAAGCAAAGAGTGAATAAGGGCATAGTACACATTTCTTATAATTTTCACATTCAAAATATTTCTGAAGTAATTTGAATAAGATCCTCTACTGATAGCCTTTTTTATTTCACGTTTAAAGTGATACAACCTTGATGTTTTTGTATGCACTTTACTTTCCAGAAGTAACAGCACCGGTGCATAGTCGGGAAACACGCCAAACGCGCGCACACGGTTGACATTTGTCACATGAGAACGGGTCGCTTCTACGACTCGTTCTTGTGTTCAACAGCTCGGCTGTGGAATGATCTGCCGGCCTCTGTGTTTCCTCCATCCTATAACATGGGTCTCTTCAAGACCCAAGTTCACTCCTTCCTATCCTCTAAAAGATCCTCCACACAGCATCCCCAAAGATGATATAGGCCTTGAGGGAAATTGTTTCCTCCTTGGTCTCCTGTGTGGAGTTACTGTAAAAAAAAAAAAAAAAACAAAGTAATTTTGCTGCCAAATTATGCAGTGGGGCGAACTTGCGATTTGTACAGGGTCAGCAGTTGTGTACTATTAAAGTAAATTGATTCTTTTTTTTTTTTCATATGAAGCGGTAACTTGGTGATGTGACACTATAATTTATAAAATAAAACAATAACTTTGTTTTACATCACTTTTATTTATACTTTAACCGACCGGGTTTCTTCAGGGCAGTATACAACTAAACTATCAACTAAGATAAACATGTGTTATGGATTGATACAAATAGGCTAGTGAAGGGCCAAGGGTGGGAGATCAGCAGGTACCTGCTGACCGGGAAGGGAATGTACTTTGTTTATTGGGAATAATTTAAAGATTGGACTTTTATTTAGATTTATTTGATTATTTATGAGTCTACAATTACTGTTTTTTGCTTTCCTTATTTCTAATGCTTCTAAGTTATCTAATCGAATGCCGGTTACATTTTTATGCAGTAAACTAGTGCCCGTATTTTTATCGAATGTGTGGTCTGTTTCTAAGAGATGGGTTAGCAAATTCGGAGAAACCATTATTATTTAGACATCTTAAGTGTTCTTTTACACTGATATTAACATTACGCGACGTTTTGCCTACATAGAACGCCCGGCAATCATTACATTGAACTGAATAAATGCCTGAGTGGCCTAAACTGTCTTCTTTATCTTTTCCGTTAATTAAAAATTTACCTAAACTATTGTCTGTGTAAAATGCTGGTTTAATCTCTGACGGAAGGTTTTTAAGGAATAAAAACTTATTCGACGACATTTTTTTTAGTTTTTTATTTAGTATGTTATTGACTAAGTTTTCCTGATAACCGTTATTTATTGCAATTTGTTTAATTATGGATAGTTCTAGTGAAAAATTAGCATTTGATAACGGGACCGTAACTAACCGGTGTATCATGGAGTGGAAAGCGGAATGTTTGTGGGAGGTTGGATGATTTGATGTCTATTTATATTTGCCACTATTGTTGCATTCTATAATTATGTCCTCTTACAATTTTCTCTCTCTTAATTTTATCAACTCTTTAGGAGTTATTATAGATGATAAACCCCGTAATTATTGTGAAATAATGAAAATATTGATTTACGTATCATTCAGATTTGTGAGCCGAAATCCATATAAAAATCATATATTTTCTTAGAGTACGCTCTTGGAGAGGCGCGACTGTAATTTTGAATGTAATACGCTCTTCGTCTCGGCATATCGTTTGTACGTAATGCTGTTGTTTTTCCAGGTAGCGCTTATGTGGAGACTGTTGCCATCAAGGGGGATCCAGGACTCCGAGAAGATGAAGAAGGAATCCCTTATACGGAAATTGACATAGACCTCCCGGATGTTAAACAGAAATGCTTAGAGCGCTGTGATAGAATTACCCAGACAGCAGGTAAAACCGGTTTTTGTTCGTACTCTTATAATGTTTGCGTTTTTTTATAAGTTTGCTCTGTTTAACCTTATTCAGCTTTATTCGTCACCTTTTTCAGACTCAATGCCACACCTGAAATCGTATCCTGCGGAAAAACTATCTTGTCCATATTGTAACTATTCGTGCTCATTAATATCGGCGTTAGAACTGCACTTGCGCATGCATGCTGGAGACAAATCTTACTCACGTCCCGTCTCCAACAGTTCGTTTTCAACAAAAGTAAATGTGAAAAGTCATGTGCTTACTCACAGTTCGAAAAAACCTTTTTCATGTTCGGACTGCAATTTGTCATTTACTAGAAGGGGATCTTTGAAGCGTCACATGCTAACTCACAGTGGAGAAAAACCTTTTTCATGTTCGGTCTGTACGTCTTCATTTGCTCTAATGGGATCTTTCAAGCGTCACATGTTGACTCACAGCGGAGAAAAATCGTTTTCATGTTCCGACTGCAACTATTCATGTTTTCGAAATGGTGATTTGAAAATCCACATGCTGACTCACAATGGAGAAAAACCATTTTCATGTATCGAATGTAATTTTTCATGTTATAAAAAAGGAAATTTGAAGAGACACATGCTGACTCATAGAGGAGAAAAACCATTTTCATGTATCGAATGTAATTATTCATGTTATGAAAAGGAAAATTTGAAGAGACACATGCTGACTCACAGTGGAGAAAAACCTTTTACTTGTTCCGACTGTACGTATTCATGTTCTCGAAAGCGAGATTTGAAACAACACATGCTGACTCACAGTGGAGAAAAACCTTTTTCGTGTTCGGACTGTAACTATTCATGTTATCTAAAAGGAAATTTGAAGAGTCACATGCTGACTCACAGTGGAGAAAAACCTTTTTCGTGTCCCGACTGTAAATATTCTAGTTCTCGAAAGCTAGATTTGAAACTACACATGCTGACTCACAGTGGAGAAAAACCTTTTACGTGTTCCGACTGTACCTATTCATGTTCTCGAAAGCAAGATTTGAAACAACACATGCTGACTCACAGTGGAGAAAAACCTTTTACGTGTTCCGACTGTACATATGCATGTTCTCGAAAGCAAGATTTGAAACAACACATGCTGACTCACAGTGGAGAAAAACCTTTTACGTGTTCCGACTGTATGTATTCATGTTCTCGAAAGGGAGATTTGAAACAACACATGGTGACTCACAGTGGAGAAAAACCTTTTTCGTGTTCCTACTGTAACTTCTCATTTTCTCAAAGGGCATCTTTGAAGCGTCACATAGTGACTCACAGTGGAGAAAAACCTTTTTCATGTTCCGACTGTAATTATTCATGTTTTCGAAAGGGAAATTTGAAAAAACACTCGTTGACTCACTGTCGATAAAAACCTTTTTCGTATTCCGACAGTAACTCTTCATGTTTTCTAAAAAAATATTGATGAGTCACATGCTGGTTTTTTCGTATATTGTCTCCAACTTTTTGTGTTCGCGAAAAGTAGATTTGTAAACCACATGCTGACTCACAGTGGAGAAACACCTTTATATATTCCGCCTGCCACTATTATTCTTCTAGAAAGGTGAAATTAAAAATCAACTTCACACTCGTAATGTAGAAAGACGTTCTTCCTGTTCAGTAATTTTTCATGGGATTTCTGAAAAGTCACGCTTATTTTGATTGGTATGATTAGTATTTTCTAAAGGCCTCTTTCGAGTGTCACTTACTAACTGGCAGCGGAGAAAAAACCCTTCTTCATGTTCCGAATTTATCTTCATATTATCGAAGGGGACCGTTGAAAGCACGCATGCTGACTCACGTACCTCTTGTTTCGAGTAACTATTCGTTTTCACAGGGGGATGGGGGGAATTCACTAACTCATGCGTAATCATAAAAAGATGGACCCATTTTCGTTGTCTAATATTCAGCCAGTTTGATGTGATTACTGTTTCGCATCTCCTTCTTTCCGTAATATCGACATCTTCTTCCAGCGAATACCGTCCTTGATGATCCTACCTAATAAAAATAAAATGGTCAAGAGAAGAAGATATGGACTATACGTTATCTCGCTTTTGGCTTTATTGCCAATTATTTTTGTTTCTTATTATTATCGCTCTTAAGAACGATTCTTCCCGTCTCGTCGTAAGAGGAATCTTGTTTTAACATGACCTCATGGCGTAGTCAATTCGTAGCAACCATCGTCGATTGCTAATTACATAAAATACTTAAATGATATGGATGTATTTGACAATAATCTAAACTTGGTAAATTTCAAAAGGAGGATGAGTGATTTGTTTCTGCCTGGTTTATAAATTATTGTTAACTACAACTTTTAACATTATTTACTTATTTGTTATCAATGTCAGTATTGACTTGGTGGATATTGGACCCGTTATTTTTTATTTTTTCTGTTACTGTGCATTATTAGTTTTTGGTGCAGTTACTGAAATGTGTTTTGCACCTGTGTGAATATTATAAACTAAATATGTAAAAGCCCATATAGGGCGCATATAATATAATAAAAAAAAAATAAAAAAAAAATTTAAGTTTGTTATTTACAACGAAGTAAAAACTCAAACCTATCCAAGTGGACAGAGTTCCTCAAGGTACAGCCGCGATCGATGCCGTCGGTCTACTGGGTACGGTCTTCATCCAACAATCACTAAACGATCAAATACCTTGTCGTTCTCCTAATTACAATCCACTAGGGCCGTTCGTTCGCTTATACTCGTATCCCGCTTGTTGTGTTCTGTTCAGTGGAATTGGATCGTGGAACTGCACAATATGAGAGTGAAGAGAGTGAGAGTACTTCAGAAAAATCTGTACTAAATGTGTCACCTATAAGCAGACATTAAATCGTTTCCAAGAAATTAAGAATACTGGGTACTGTACTAATTAAAAATGTTTTAACGTTTGTTTGTGATTTTTCCACGACAAGCAAGCTGTCTCGCCGCCAGTAGCTTGCCAGTAGCAAGTTGTCTCGCCGAAGCGGAATAGGGTAGTAGTTTTATCAATAAACATCACTCGACAGTGGAAACAATGGCAGATAACTAGCAGCCGGAGTGAATCGGTCTCATTAAAGCATATTGAGCAGAACCGTATTCCGCAATGGTATCCCGTATTTCATATTTAATGTGCACTCGGATTAACCCTGCAGTGGTCGCGCATCTAAATGAGACAGCAGAAGTCGCGCAGACTATGGACGTAGTCCATTTTTAAATTGAAATAAAATAAAAATAAAGCATAATATCTTTATTTTACTTATGAAAATTTTATCAGTTGAGTTTTCTTAACTAGATACAATAAACAAAACTGAATCATAACCTCTGTTTCATAATTAATAAAATATATATAAAAATCCTCCAAAAATGGCACAAAAATCACAGGTTTGGCTCTAATTGAGATCACAATAAAACCATGTATTAAAAATTATTAACTTATAATATTTTGTGCGCAGGAAAGACACAAATGAACTTTTTGCACGCTGTACACGACTTTCTGGTGTTTTTATTGAGCGCTCTCCACAATCATGACAACGGCGCACTTTATTACTCGACGTCCCCTCCGAGGTTGGTGGTTGTTTTTTCTGCGTCCATAACACATAGAAAGTCTTTTATCTTTATTGTTAGGGACCTCGGCTGAACAAAAATGAACTCTCTCTTTACCAATGGTTTCATCCAAGCCAGAGACAAGTCGATTAGGAAGTCACGGCGGCAAACGCTTCCATAGTTTTTGTTTGATGAGTTAATGCATAATTCGTTGAGTGCGCTCAAATTTAGCGAGTCAAAGAACACCGTTAAAGGCATTCTTCTAGAGTTTCTCGAAACGTTGTATAAAGAACACATTTTATCAACCAGGTCAACTCCTGTTTTTGTCCTGTTATAATAATGAATTATTTCTGGCTTCTGACTATCTCCAGTAGTGGTATCAATTGTGGCATCGTTCCGCAAGGTTGACATCAGTATAACAACTTTATTGGGTTTCGGAACATACGACACCATTGTATGGTGGGTGGAAACCAAATTTTGACGAACATGGTGGATGTCCTCTTGCGAGGCGAAATTCGCGAGGGACTTCTCGTTTGTCTTTTCGAACAGTCCCGACCATGGTGGTGCCGTTTTCAAATAGTTTGTGCAACTCGAATTGAAGAAAAGCACAGGTTGGGCCATTCTTATAACGACGTCGTGTATTTCATTGCTCATGCGAAATGAACCGTTGGGGTTGTTGACCTGCGTATATTTCCAAATTCAATGTATAAGGATAATGGACATCAACTAGGGCAAAATTTTTAACTCCATATTTTTCCGGCTTGCCAGGTATATACTGTCTGAAAGAACAACGTCCTCGAAAAGCTATCAGCTGTTATTCCAAAGTAACTTCAGCACTTGGAGCAAAGTAACGTTGAAAGTTGGCCAGAAAAAAATGCAATTTTCTCTTATTGGAGCTAGCTTATCAATTGCTGCACGAACTGGTCAGTCTGCAATATTATCAAAGCGCAAAACCCTTGTCAAAAATTTTGAACTTTTGCTCAGACATAGTCAAATATGTTGCTAGGATTCCGGTGTGCTTCTCGTGTTTGAATATTTGAGCAGTGTTTGATCGGTTTATATCCATTACTCCAGCCAATAGTAATATGCCAATATAACCTCCAGACGGCCTCCATGGTCGAGGGTAAAGCTGTCAACTACGAATCCGGAGGTCGCGGGTTCAAATCCCGGCGTGCGCAAGTATTATTTTATTTAATTAATTTGTTTTGTTTCACAATTAATTAATTTAAAAATAATATATAGTATATTTGCGCACGTTCCAGGGTGGAAGACACTCTCATTATCACCCTGGTGAAAGACCACCATTCAGAATTGAAACGTTGCTTGAAATGGCTTTAGCCGTGTTTGGTGACCAGATCTGAATAGCCAGGTATTTCCCCACCTCCCTCTTCCCCTTCTCCTTCCCCTCCCCAATACCTTCAGCCTCACAACATTTTCCAATTGGAAATGCCAGTCTCACTGGCTCCAGATGGCTGGGAGCATTTAGTACTCTTGTGCGGTATTCTTATAAAAATAAAAAAATAACCTCTGATTTCAATTTTAGTTGTGTTTTTACAGTCTCGTTCTCTTGCATATTTTCCCTCGAGTTGGGTTATTTTCATATTGGTATATTTAGTTATCAGCTCGATTATCTGATCATCGAAGAAAAGTGACATGCAGTCTTGAATAGTAGTTTTTTTGTCTGGCTATTCCTTTTGGACCCGGAGGTACAAACACTATACTGTGACTTATCGTTCTTCCTCTGTTCAGAGGAATTGTTTTTGTCGTCGACTCCGGTGTAAGAGTCAGTACGCCGTCTTCACTGAGGTGGCTCATCATCTTCAGAACTTCCATCCGACCCCTCACCTCCGATTTCTCGTTCCTGCACTGATTCAGATTCATGATTCTGCTCTTCCAAATGATCAACTTCGTCGTCAGAGCTTGACTCAGCTTGGTAATCTTCGTTCTCGTCAACTTCGTTCAACCACGCCTCAATCTGTGCAGCTTCTCGATCGCCCATTATTATTCTAAAAATATAAAGTTACATAAATTTAGAAAAACAGAATTTGATTAAACCAAGTTAAAATTAGGTGTTTATGTCAATTTTAACATAAAATAAATGCAAACAAAAAACGTACATACTTGAAAAATACTTACATGATTGGTCACGCGGACTACGTACGTAGTCCAGGATCTTTGTGGAGCTACAGTTACACCTCCGCACACGATCGGCGCTTGCGTTGCACCATAGATATTCAAATTCACAGACATACTTAGTCTAAAATGTGCATTTCAGGTAATAAAAATTCCCAGACTAGACCGGCCATAAAATAAATTAGCACAAAGGCTAGCGGAGCCTATTGTAAAGTACTACATCGTGAAATAAACCATCCTTAATTACTATTTTAGAAAGTCGGCAATTCCTTTGAGATTTTACGGGACAGCAATAAACGCCGCAAATGAAATGAGCCGCCCGGCGGAACGGCCCGCTGAACAATGCGGGTCATAAAGGGAGACATACAGGTAGGCGACAGGGGCTCTCTGACGAGACAACAGTCGGGTTCAGTTTTCCGCGCAGGAAGGAGAGTTGGCTTGAAACTTCCGAACAGGAAGGTTCCTATTCTCGCTCCTCGGAGAGGCCGCCCAGGTCCTCTGACGACAAGTGTTACCCATCCGTCGCAGAAGGCTATCTCCGCCCTTCGGAGATCTACGGCAGAGTCGCCCAGGCTCTGTACCGCGAGTGAACCCCCTCTTCTGCCCAGCTAGTTACTGATCTTCGCCCTTCGGAGATCAAACCACGGAGACGGCCCAGGCCTCTGATTATCGCCGCGTTTGTACCTACTCCCGATCCGGAGGTACTTGGATACCTAGTGCGAACGCGAAGACTCTGCATACAAAGCAGCCACTGGACCCTGGACAGCCATCTGTAAAGGGAAGTGCCTGTGACTATCATTATAATTCCTCCACCCTGTCAACCTAGTGAATCTCTAACTTTAAGAAATAACTTTTTCGTACAATTAAGCCAATGAACTTCTAATTTCAAGAATACAACCTTTTATGTAGATTTAATGAAGTAATTAGTTAATTTTAAGTACAAAGACTTTACAAGTAGATTTAAGTACTTGCCTATCTAGTTTTATTGAATTTTTGTGTCTAATTAAGATTAACTGTAGTTTAACACTAACCCCACGACTATCAAAATAAATGACTTGTAACTACCTAAGATTGCTTTTCAGTTCCTAACCTTTTTGCCTTATTCCTAGAATTATACCCACTACACTAACCAACGTCTTATCAACATTGACAAGATAGAGGATCTGAAAGCCATTTAAAAGAAATGTGTGACCATAGACAATATAATGCTCACTCATTCATTAGCCTAAAAGATTATTTTTAAAATAAAAATGTCAAAACCTTTCCTTGGGACAACAAGGCTCCTTCTGACAAAGAGCTATGTTGAGAAAATTTCTTTACAGCTCATTTTCTCAGGACAGGTCTTTGCCAGAAGGTAACCTTGATGTCATAAGGAGAACGAATTTTGACATTTTTCTGTTTATAATGAAAAAATGTAAAACTCATAGTTACATGTTTAAATCTTTTTAATTTCACCAAGACAATAGATAATACAGAACGGGGACGGTTTCAATACGTCTTGGGCTTTGTGCAGTAATATGTAATATTATTATTGTATTTCTATGCAGTTATATAAAGTTGATCAATAAACATACACAATATGTATATCGCTATTTTCCACGTACACCCATAGTATAGTTATTACCAGTGATGGTGTTTTGCTAATTAGATTATACCTTTATTTGCGTACCCTTTTATGGAGTATATGATAAAATACATATTACCTTTAATAAACTTTTTGTATATCATATTATACAAAATGTCATAACTGTTAACAACTTGCTTTTGGCAGGTTTCCCATTGGAAAATAAATATTTATATCTTCACAGCGAAAATGTTTTTTTCTGTTCTGGGAAGTTGAAAAGAAAACCATTTTGATGTCCTGTGTTATAAAATTACTTCCCAAAGACCTAATCCCAATCTATATACTGAAAATGTATATGAAGCGCCCTTGAAGTGATTTTCCCACGTAAACGATGCTATATACGAGGATTGTCCGTAAAATAAGTTTTCCTATTTTTTTTCCTCCGCTCTAGGAGTTCGCGTGTGCTGTGGAGAACATGGTAAGTTATGTGCTTATATATTCTTGTACATATTTCTATGCGGGTGCAATTGGAGCAGTCCGCTCCTGGCGTGGATCACTCTTGCCAAGGTGCTGATGATCCATAATTCCTAACAGAGTGCCCTTGAGTTGATTTCACCAAAATATTGTTAATTACAATACCTAAATGTCTATCTACGCACACAATGCCTACATATTAGTTTAAAAAGTCTGTAAATTCAACAGGCTTGAAAATATAACTCACAGCATTATATTTTGCAATCGTTTCATATTTTTAAGAGTACATACCAACCTACCTTATATTTATTGTGTACTTCGAAAACTTTCTATATAATAAATGGATAACTTACGAGGGTTGTCCTCGCTGTGACGCTCAGTGTCGGTTTGGCAGCCGTAAAGAATGGAGCTCCCGATCGCATCGCCCGAGTTAACTTTTGTTGATTTTTATAAAATGAAATTATAATATTTATTTAAAAATATAAATAACAATACAAGTAAGTTTTAAATACAATTTTCAAATGGAGAATCTGACAACGCAGAAACGAGTAGTCTCGTTAACTGGAGGTTTGAGATAAGCGACTTGTGGGACATTTCGGTCCCTTTTATAGGTGCCCTCATTGCTGGGGTCGTGTGCATAAAATACTCGTACACGTCCGGGTCCATTGTGGATGATCAGGGAAAGGCAATATAAGGTGTCCGGGTTCAATATATCGTTGTTGACACGGCTAGATAAGGTGGAGAGCCAGGTGCATATCTTAGGTTTGGGTGCATTCTAGATTAGGTAACACTCCCCCCCTTAAATTCAAACTCCTCTTCTTCTGGATGTGGGGTTTAAGAATTTTCCATATGAGGAATGCGGCTACAGCGATAACGCAGCCACTGGTCAGTGATTTATGTAGATTCCTCTCATGTGGATTTGTGATTGAAATAGTTAATTCAGGCCTTTGTGTTTTTGTAAGATCTTGAATTTGAATTTGTGGAAGTTTCGATAGTTGTAATTTTTCCTTGGAGTAGGTAACTGTAATATCTTCTTGGTTTACCGTTTGTCCCATTTCGAGGGTTTTTCATATGATGTTGCAATCTTGGCTGCTGATTAATACAGATTTGTAAATAGTCGTATCTTGTTGGCGCTCGTGGCAGTTAATATGAATGGTAGACGGAATGTTCCTGAAGGCATACATTATGCTCTGTGCAATGAGGCGGGTGTGCTCATCGGCACAGTAAATTTTTCTTCGGGTGCAGTTTTTCTCATTTTGTGAATCCGCTAATTCTTTGGTGCATTCGTCTAACATTATAGTTTCCTTGTTGCATATACTCATGGTGTCGGTCATCTCTTGACATTTGACTGCTAAGAATACATCTTTTCCATTCTTCAAAATTTGTCTTGGGAGGGTTGCGGGTATAAGGCAAGAATTATCAGAAGATTTGGAAATAATGGGTAAATATCATTATAACCGTAAAAAGACTCTTCCACTAGAGTCAGTGATATGACGAAGTGTAATTTTCTCTATGATCGAACTAATTTTACTTGTAGTAAGCGCTGAAGCAGATTAAAATCGTCCTATGGCACCTGTCGCCTGTTTAGGTTTTTAATAGCGTCTAAGAAGACCTCAGGTTTCAGCATACTATAATGTTACATATTATGTGAAGCAAATAACACGGCTTCCCTTAAGCGGTCTGATAGTCCGGTTATTGTTTCTGCATGATAAATGAAATGTATTAGAAATAATTCATCCATATCTTTATAATGGTCGCGGCTACTCTGTGACCATAAAACAGTTTGGTTATCAGAAGGATTTTTGAGTTTTGTGTAATAGTCTTCCAAAATTCAAATATTCCAAAACAAAGCCATTAGACTCGCGCTAAATGCACCCAAGTGGAGTAGGATCTCTACTCTCTACAACGATTCCAACATTCCGTTGATAAACGATTTCATTGTCACTCAGGCTTCTAAATTTTACGGCGGCCTAAAAGGCCACTCAAATCCAACAATAAATACGCTCGCAAATTACAGCGAAAACGATAAATTCAAATATATGAAACCGAAGAATGTCCTACTTAAGGAATAAGTTTAAACCTGCTTACAGCCGCAGTACGGTTTTTAGTTCTCACTCAAGAAACCCAAATTCATGAAAATCACCGTAAAGTATCAATAGATAATCTTATATAATTATGTTAGAGCCAGTAAACTCATTGTTTAGGATCTCTGTGAAAAAATAAATTCACAGTTCAAAGTTCACTTACTTACATTTATCATTAGCTCATTCTTCACACATACTTCGTTCATCCTAGATACGAGGAACTGTAGATCTTCCATAATGTAAGCAATCAGCACGGCATCATCAGCATACAACAGGCAACATGCTTCCAGATTGCTGTTTTTCGCGCCAAAGCTCACCGTTTTTCAATTCTTGCGTACAATTATCCATGTATAGAATGAATAATCACGGTGACTTTACGCTCCCCCGTTTATCACCTTTTGTGATGTCAAACCACTGCATAAAATCACCGTTTAACCCAACACATGCAACGCTTCCTTCGTACAGAGACCGATTGCCGAAATTCAGGTGTGTTTTTAGTGTTACGTAATATATTTAAAAACAAATCCCCTAGTTTCAAACAATTCTATTCTGTGAATGAGCCCGCACGTGTCTTATTAAAGCACACTTTTGTAAATCTGAATAATTACAAACGAAACATAAGAATAACATGAGTAAATAAAATTCCTCTTCCAAAGTTACACTTCGAATATAAAAAGAGTTATGATTAACTCTGAATCAATGTATCTCTTCAAATATCCCTCGTTAGAACATGAAAAGTTTCACACGGAAAATGAAATAGGTATTTCCCCACTGTGAGTCAGCAAGTGTATTTTTAGAGTTTTTTTTGCGAACAAGAATAGTTGCAGTTGAGACATAAATAAAGTTTTTCTTCAGTGTGAGTCAGCAAGTGAGTTTTTAGATATCCCTTTTGAGAAAAGGAAAGTACACCCGGAAAATGAATAAGGTTTTTCTCCACTGTGAGTTTGAAAGTGATTTTTTAGACCTCCTTTTGTAGAACACGAATCGTTACAGTCGGAACATGAAAAAGGTTTTTTTCCACTTTGAGTCAAAAAGTGAACTTTTAGACCTCCTTTTGTAGAACACGAACAGTTCCAGTCGGAACATGAAAAAGGTTTTTCTCCAGTATGAGTGCGCAAGAGCCGTTCCAATGGAGACTTACAGGAGCACGAGTAGTTACAATGGGGACAAGAGAATCGTTTCTCCCCAGAATGCGTTTTCAGGTCTATAAAGTCTGCAAAAGATTACAAATAAAGCCTAATAACTTTAAGTAAGGTAAACTCATTAAAAAATAAGTTAAAATTGGGAGGACCCGAATCGTTAATTTGACAAAACAAAAGTTGGTTTTACCAGCCGTCTGGGTAATTCTATCAGAATGCTCTAAGCTTTCTATTTTTAACATCCAGGATGTCTATGTCTTGATGGTTCAGACTTGATGGAAACAATCGCCACATTAATGCAAACTGGAAAAACAAAACAACAATACGTACATATAAATGTTAATACGAACAGCGTATCACATTTAAAATTACGGTCGTCCCGTAATTTAAATTTTTTTAATTAATATATTTTAATTTTATTTTAAAAAATAATTTTAAATAATGCACGCAGAAGATCGAATTTGGAAAACAGGCTTAGGAGAAAATTCAGGAAATAAGAAGGAACCCAAATGTCCGTTTCAGGGACCGATGCTTCAAGGTAGAAAAAGTATTTGCTCTAGAGCACGTTCACAACGGTTTTGATGTTCACAGCCACATGCTTTGTAGTGATGTGTCATTTTACCTTTGTCGGAAGTGCCAACCGCATAAAGTTGAAAATTCTGATAATTTGTAGTAATTAAAAAAATAATTGTAATAAAAATTAAAAAGAAACATTTAGTTGTATTTAAAAAAAAAAACAACGAAATTTGAATTTTATTTATTTTATATTTATTTATTTTGTAACATGCTTCCCGCTTCCAGCTAAAAAAAAAATTAATTTAAAAAAAAAACAACCTCAAAATTTGACTTGCTTCATTATTCTTCTGGAGGTTCTCGTCTACAAAAAGCTGTCAAATGAAGTGTAACGTCAAATCTGAATGTACATTGCAATTGTTTAAAAATGAGCATAAATCCACAAAAATATTGTTTAAATACGTACGGAATTGATAAAATTCGTCACAGACCATTATTACGTACTTACCAGTCATTTCAGCAGTGCGTTTGTAAACGTCTTCAAAATTAGACAAGAGTTTCATAGCGTTAAATTCAGCCAAACACCGCCGGAATACACAGAAAATAACCACCTACGTTCCACTGTTTATAGGTTTATGAATTGTAAATGATTTTTAACTATTGATAAATGACTAAAGCAAACAGTAATGATAGATTTTACTTAAATGAATTATAATGTCGTTGAGGTTATGTGATAGTTTTCGATAAACAAGGAGGAAATGTCAAAAACGTTGGGGTTGCCGTGGAAATGAAATGCTTAGGTCCAAATTTATTTTTTGTAAAGAATATTATGCCAGGCTGTACCTCGGGGTCGGGAGTAGGTACTAACGCGGAGATAATTAGACTCCTGGGCGGTCTCTGGGGTTTGACATGTGAAGGGCGAAGAACAGTACCTACCTTGGTGGAAACGTAGGGTCGACTCACGGTGCAGATCCAGGGCGGCTACTACGGTAGATCTCCGAAGGGCGAAGATCAGTATCTTTCTGGGCGGAAGCGTGGATTCGTCTTGCGGTGCAGAGCCTGGGGGGAATCTACGGTAGATCTTGGACGTAAAGCCAACTGTCTTCTCCCAAAACCTCCTCGCGCTAGCGTCGACCATTACCTAGTTTGATCGCTAGATATTGCCGGTAGGCCCGTTCTGCAACTTAATCGTAATTATCTCTAAGCTTTTAATTTAATTATGAGCAACATATTCAACATAGGCATTTTTTTTGTGAAATAGCTTAATCTAAGTGTTCAATAATGTTCTTATATCTAGTTCATTGATTCTAAGTTAGTAAAGAAATATTTGCCATCGTCCAATGTATTTCTCAATAGAACGATATCTTTGTCCCACGGTTATTGCGTATTTTCCGCACCGGAGGTTGGGTCACTTTATAACCTCTAATGTCTAGCGGGCCGATAAGCTCCTTTTGGGATTATTACGACGCATAGGTCGAGTTTCCTTTGTTAAATTTATGCCGACGTTTTACAATATAGGTAACTCTCCGAGCTTTACGGCGGGTTCCGGTACGTCAATAATGAGCGATGCTAGGCTATTCTTCAATTTGTGAAAGGCCTCTCAAGGGGGAATTACTAGGAACTAAGACGGAAATGGTGTGTTTGAATTAGTGTGGGTAATACTATTGGGTATATCAATATCTTAAATATGCATAACGTACAATGTGAGGTAGGACATTTAACTTATGGCATAACGGTACAATCGTATAGTGGTATATGTTGTCACTATAGACAGTCTATCTTATCGATAATCAGTACTTGTGTTACTGACCGTTCCCGGTTTACTCGACATTCATCGTCATCTAATATTAACAAATCTTTGGTATCGCCGACTTCTCAATAAAAATTATTCTTTCGGTGTCAAAATTTTATAAGCTTAATGTATGGTTTTTTTTCTTACTATTAAAAAAAGCCTTTCAGAATTCTGGAAAAGTTCACTTACGTTGAAATGAATTTCTCGTTTGACAAAGTTTTCGAATTTTTAATGAATAAAAGTAGGAACTGCTGGAGGTGCTGGCTATTTTTTGTGATAATTTTATTCATTTTTGTCCGTTGTCTATGGAAATTTCACCACAATTTTTCCATTGCTCCTTTCGCTGTCGGTCGTCTCACAATATCATCCTTGCTCTGCATTTCTGATATAATATTTTATAAACTACACAATTCTGGTGTACCGTTTCAACAGCTTTGGGTCATTTCTGTGACCCCCACATTTGTATCCCGAAGTTTTACAAATTCAATCACTTCAACCTTTCTAGTTACGTTTCTTAAACTAATTGGAATTGACTGTCGCGCATCGCTCTGTAAGTAGTACGTTGTACGACACCCTTTCTCTTTCACCCTGTTTTGCTTCGGTTTGGTGACTTACGCGTAAATATATTTATTTCTGTTTTGACATATTCTGAAAGATGCTTCCGTGTGATCAGTTTGATAAAGGGGTTTTAACGGTTAAGTTCCTTCCCATAATATATTTATGAACCCATAAGTTTCCCGTTTAATCTTCCTTAGAGAAATGCTGTTTGAAACCCCCATGGGTATAAACCGAACTTTTTCATGTAGAGGAATCGTAAGAATTTCTTTTGGATTTTCTCGACCATTAGTACATAGACGGTGTCCTCTGACCGCCATACCTGAGATCCAGTCTCGAGAGTGCTACTCACTAAATATATATGTATATTAACACTAAGTTATATACAGACAGATAATATAGAGGACAATACTTACCTGGCAGGTCACTAACTTTTATAGAATTAATTGGTTAATGTTGTGTTACAGGTGTTATTGATTTTGAGGTGGAACTAGTACCGACCATCATACTATTAAATCGGAACGCTCTCACAGAAGGCCATGGATCTTACCAACCCGGAGAGTATTTGCATCAAGACGGAACGAGCGTTACAGGAAGAACGCGAAGGTGAAATGCAGTATACGGATATAGATATCGACCTCCCGGACATAAAGCAGGAATGTTTGCAGTATGCTGAGAGAACGGCTAGTAAGTTGTATTCCGTTTGTAAGAAGTTTGATGTTTAATTTTTCATTTATTGATTTTTTTTTTATAATTTCTATATAATTTTGACATTTTAAGGCGAGGTATAAGTATAGAAAATAAATATATATAGATATATTATCGAATTTTTTTCATAGTCCTCACTAGGATATCCTGTGCTGAGGGGAACTAGGTTTAGAATAAGGGGGTTTCAGCGACTTTTATATATCAACTTCAAGGTTTGGGTATTTCCAGTAATTTCTATGACGTTATTTTATGAACAGTATTAAGTTATTCTTATATTAATTCCTCAACCCAAGTTTTGCTGTACTTAATGCAATTATTGATTGAATTTCTTTCTTTGATAGTAAGTGGGAGTTTGTTGTATAATTTTACCGCTAAAAATTCAGAGCTTCATCTTGAAAAAGTAGTATTGCACTTAGGTACATTTAGCTCGTCTAGTCAGTTCATATCTCAGTCAGTAGAGCTGCGTAGTTTTTGTGTCAACCTCTCCCTTTGTCGTCCGTTGCCTTTGAATTAACATTTGAATGTTTTTTCTATGAACTGTTGAACTGTGAAAGATTTTAACATTTATATTGTTGTGTGACACCTCACAAGAGCATCCCTGCATGTCCAAAACACGTACAGGGGAGCTATATCGCTACCCGGTTGTACAACGTTGTGAAGCGGGCTAAGGAGGGGGATATATGAAGGGATGTATTAATGCGGGTCTCGAAGAGGTCAAATTACAAGAAAACGAATCGGCGATACAACCCGTTCTCATGAAGTTAACATCAACACCCATCGAATTGCACCAGCCACTCATGGACCACCCTTTTTGCCGAAGCAACGAAGTTCTTATGCCTCGACATATTTAATCACTGTAGTAATTCGAATCAGTTCCTCTACTACAAGTGGCTTTTTTATTTCACGTTTAAAGTGATACATCCTTGATGTTTTTGTATGCACTTCCAGATCTAACAAAGTGAAACTAACAATATAATATTGCAAGAAACTTCAAATTATTGTATTTTTATTCACATTATCATCACTGAAACAACACCCTGATCGACGACAAATGTGAACTATCAAAATAACCATAGATTAGAATATATCCTATGTGCCGAAAACAACACAGCCAAAGCACATTCAAAACAGCTTATGTGACGCTCGGTCACATACGATTAATTCAGATGCACGATTTAGGATACCGGCACATAGTATTTATTTAAAATAGCTTTAATAAAGTCTGAGTAAACTATTGTCATATAGGGTATATTGTAGACGATATAGAAAAAAAGTCGCGTCGAATGGTACCAATAACTCGTTTTCGCCAAAACTGTCACATAGGTTATATTATATATGCAGCGACGATATGTAAAAAGTGTGGGATGTTAAATTCACATGTTCGGAATCCATGTCCACTTTGAAACCTCTCGTAAACAGAAAATAATATTTGTTCACGAGGCCCCCTCCTGCTTTACGTAACTTGTCACAAAATGTTCTAGATTACTCAAATTTACTATAACTAAATAATATATTATTCATGCAATAAACATTATTCCATTAGCTATAAACAACAAAACCGCTTTGAAGGCGTCCAAGAGAAAATTATGTTTTCTTCTTGAAGCATCGGTTCCTGAAGGAGGCATTCGGGGTCCTTCTTATTTATTAAATTATCCTTTCTAGGTATGTATCTAGATGCAGATCTTTCACTTAAATCCCTGGTTAACAAGACAGTAAGCGCAGGTTTCTCTGTGTCGAATTAAATCAATACGGGGAAATATTCCAGCTAATGGCACAAAGATGTTGGTAAATTCTTACGTTGTATCGCGACTTGATTATTGCAATGGCATATGTGCAAGCCTCCCCAAAATATATACTTACAGACTTCAGTCAGTTTTAAATGCTACAGCAAGGCTGATAACCGGCGTTTCCATATACTCCCACATATCTCAACATCTGCTGAACCTTCATTGCCTCAAGTGTCCTTAGAGGATCCAGTTCAAATTATGCTGAATGGTCTTTAAGGCGATACACGACATGGCACGACCCTTCTTGTCGGTACTATGCACTCCGAACGATGTCAATACTTGCCAATCATCTCTTCGATCAGCGTCTTCAACGGCCATAGGAAGACTCTCAGTACCTAAACGCAATCCCCATATCAATTTTAGAAACCGAGCATTTTCGGTAGCAGGCCCAAAAGCCTGGTACAAACTCCCTTCACATTTGCGAAAAATCGACAGCTCTCCTGAATTCAGAGCAAAACTAAAGAGTCATCTTTTTTTAAATTATCGTTTCCAAAATAACATCCGCATTGGTTTAATGGTGTTTTCGAGTTCTCAGTCCAAGAGAATTACTTATATGCCTATTTACCTTCTGCCGCCAGATTACCTTCTTCAATTCCAATTAAAATTATTACACATTTCCTTTTGTATGCTTTACCACTGACAGCACCGGCAATAATCATCGCAGGTATTTATCATTATACTCATATATAGGTATGTTAGTTGTAAGAGTCTAGTTTGAAGGCATAGTTAAGTCATTTTACAATATTGTATGTAAAATATTCACTTGGTCATAGATAAGGATTAGTTTTAAATATGTACTAGGTTTATATATGTGTTAGGTTTAAATTCTAGTTATACCTACTTAAGTTTAAATTGTAAGTCACTAGCTATAACTTTTAGTTTTTAAGTGACTAGCCATAAGCCATGCTTGTAAGTCACTAATTATATGAAATCGAAGGAATCTCCAGACGGTATTACAATAAATATAATCAAAGACTCCATTAATATTATTGGCGAATCGATGATACAAATTATCAATGAATCTGTGAATAGGGGAGTGTTTCCCAAAACTTGGAAGACATCTGTAATTCCTATTCCGAAAATCGATAACCCAAAAGAATTTGACGAATTCCGACCGATAAATTGCTTACCCAAATATGAACAAATACTTGAATACATTGTAAAGGAGTAATTAACTGAATATTTTGAGACAAAGCAGATATTAGTTCGACGACAATCGGGTTTTAGAAATAAATTTTCTTGTGAAACCGCTATTAACTATGTAATACAAGAATGGAAAAATTATAGAGATAAAAACAGTGAAATTACTGCAGTATTTTTAGACTTAAGGGCATTTGAAACAATCGATAGAGATAGATTAATAAAAAAATTAAGAAATATTGGAATTAACGGTAAAGAAATTAATTGGTTTGTTGATTATCTATCAGAAAGAACGCAAGTAACAAAATATGGTGGTATAATATCGGATCCACGTCATACTAGTAAAGGCGTTCCACAGTTATCTGTCCTAGGTCCATTGTTATTCATCATATATAAATGATTTTGTTAAAGTTTTAAAGCATTGTGCCATTAAATTATTTGCTGATGATACATTGTTGTATATAACCAGAAAAAAATTACAGGATGCCATTGAAGAGATACAAAATGACAATAATGTAACACTTTGGTTAAACATAAACAAACTAAACCTGAATGTTATGAAAACTAAATTTCTGATTATTGATAGTCAAGGTGGAACCGAACATGCAATACTAACCATTGATAACATAAATATAGAAAGGTTTAACAGTATTAAATATTTGGGCACTTTCCGTAAAACATGTGCTACATACATAAAGAAAAAAATATGATTTATAAAATAAAACAATAACTTTGTTTTACATCACTTTTATTTAAACTTTAGCCGACCGGGTTTCGCTACTACCGTAGCTTCTTCAGGGCAGTATACAACTAAACTATGAACTAAGATGCACATGTGTTATGGATTATTAATTATTATTTAATGGATTATTAATTATGACTTAACTGTGGTAACTGTATTTCTTTTTTTTTATTAACTGCCTTCTTTCCGTTATAATTTTATGAATCTATTTATTTCATTATGTATCTTAAATGTTTTTTATTACTAGATGTATGAAATTTGCTTACATCTAAATAAAGTTACAAGTACAAACAAAACTAAAAAAAAGATAATATTATTGAGTAATATTGATAAGATAAAGTTACGTATCACTCAGCTTTATGAGTCGACGATCATATAAAAACTATATATTTTCTTATAGTACGAACTTGGAGAGGGACGACCGTAATTTTTAATGTAATGCGCTGTTCGTCTCGGTATATCGTTTGTACGTATTGTTGTTTTGTTTTTCCAGGAAGTGCTTATCTGGAGACTGTTGCCATCAAGAGAGAAACAGGATTACGAGAAGATGAAGGAGCAATCCCTTATACAGAAATTGAAATACACCTTCCGGATGTTAAAAAGGAATGCTTAGAGCGCTGTGATAGAATTACCCACACAGCAGGTAAAACCGCCTGTTGTTATTAAAGTTAACAGTTTGTGCACTCCTGATTTTTGCGTTTTTTTATGGGTTTACTGTGCTTAAACTTGTTAACTTGATCTGTCATCTTTTACAGACTCAATGAAAGACCTGAAGGCGCATCTTGAGGAAAAACGATTGTCTTGTCCCCATTGTAACTACTCCTGCTCATGCAAGTTGGCGTTAGAACTGCACTTGCCCACGCATGCTGGAGACAAATCTTACTCACGCCCCGTCTGCAACAGTTCGTTTTCAACAAAAGTAACTTTGAAAAGTCATGTGGTTACTCACAGTCCAAAAAAACCTTTTACATGTTCCGACTGTATGTATTCAAGTTCTCGAAAGGGAGATTTGAAGAGTCACATGCTGACTCACAGTGGAGAAAAACCTTTTTCATGTATCGATTGCAATTATTCAAGCAATCATAAGGGAAATTTGAAGAGTCACATGCTGACTCACAGTGGAAAAAAACATTTTTCATGTCTCGAATGCAATTATTCATGTTATCTAAAGAAAAGTTTAAAGAATCACATGCTGACTCACAGTGGAGAAAAACCTTTTTCGTGTTCCAAATGTAACTATTCATGTTATCAAAAGCGAAATTTGAACCGTCACATGCTGACTCACAGTGGAGAAAAACCTTTTTCATGTTCCGACTGTAACTATTCAAGTTGTCTAAAGGAATGCTTGAAAAAACACATGCTGATCCACGGTGGAGAAAAACCTTTTTCATGTGTCGAATGCAAATTTTCATGTTATCAAAAGAGAAATTTGAGGAGTCACATGCTGACTCATACTGGAGAAAAACCTTTTTCATGTATCGAATGCAATTATTCAAGCAATCATAAGGGAAATTTGAAGTGTCACATGCTGTCACATACAGGAGAAAAACTTTTTTCATGTATCGAATGCAATTATTCATGCAATTACAAGCGAAATTTTAAGCGTCACATGATGACTCACATTGAAGAAAAACCTTTTTCGTGTTCCGACTGTAACTATTCATGTTACCAAAAGCGAGATTTGCAGAGTCACATGCTGATTCACAGTGGAGAAAAACCTTTTTCATGTATCGAATGCAATTATTCATCCTATCGAATGGGAAATTTGAAGAGTCACATGCTGACTCACAGTACAGAAAAACATTTTTCATGCCTCGAATGCAATTATTCATGTTATCTAAAGAGAAGTTTAAAGGATCACATGCTGACTCACAGTGGAGAAAAACCTTTTTCGTGTTCCGACTGTAATTATTCATGTAATCAAAAGGGAAATTTGAAGCGTCACATGCTGACTCACAGTACAGAAAAACATTTTTCATGCCTCGAATGCAATTATTCATGTTATCTAAAGAGAAGTTTAAAGGATCACATGCTGTAATTTTCAAGTTATCTAATGGAAGGCTTTAAAAACACATGCTGACCCATGGTGGAGAAAAACTTTTTTCGTGTATCGAATGTAATTATTCATGTTATCAAAAGCGAGATTTGAAGAGTCACATGCTGACTCATACTGGAGAAAAACCTTTTTCGTGTTCCGACTGTAACTATTCATGTTATCAAAAGCGAGATTTGAAGAGTCACATGCTGAATCACAGTGCAGAAAAACCTTTTCCATGTTCCGACTGTAACTATTCAAGTTGTCTAAAGGAAGGCTTGAAAAAACACATTCTGATCCACGGTGGAAAAAAACCTTTTTCTTGTGTCGAATGCAAATATTCATGTTATCAAAAGAGAATTTTGAAGAGTTACATGAATTCTGTGAATGTTTCTACAGTCATCGTTATGTACATAAGGCGAAAGTCCAATAAACTTCACATCATAACATCTGTCAAAATTTTGAGCGGGACTAAATATACATATATATATAAAATCGATTAAGAATACAAGTTCATAATAATAATACATTAATAAACAATAGGTATGTGTACGTGACAAAACCCGTCAAAAATATTCTAATGTAATTATATTATATTTACACCTTTTCAGATATCAATAAAACAGAAAAAATCAACTGTTATTTTGTTTTGACATTTCTATTTTTGGCTCCAATGAGATATATTCCAGACGAGCTGGTGGCCCAAACTAAAAATGGTATGGCGTCCAAAGGTTCCATCATGCAGTCGTCCCTCCCTAAAGTTAACTCTCCCTTCCCTCTGTTGGGTAACTTCTACACATTGCTTCTAATAACCATCAATATCTCTATAAATATAATAAATAAAAGGTTAAGATTTTAGATATACCTCCATAATATATTTACTCATTGATTAAAAAAATAATATTAATAATAATCAGAATTTATCGTGTATATCGGAGGTATTTTGTGAACGTCGGAAACAATTTCGCTTATATACAGTGCTGTGATTGCCTCCAACTAGGGTCTCGACGATACGTGAATAGTGTGCGGGAAGCGCGACACTATATTCGCATATTCCAGTGAATGTGGAAGCGCGGGGAACTCAATCTTGTCAGTCGTGTTTTTTTCCTTCGAGGCGAAGGAGCGTTCATATTGCAGGGCTCTTAAGTGATTTATTATTTCTGTTCGATAGTAAATTTTTTTTTGGGTATCTATGTTTCTAGATACTGTATTGTCATTATATATTATTAGTGTGTATAGTGTATATACGTTTCTTTTCAGTTCATTTCCCCGAGCGGATACGTTATTCACTTATCAGCGATTTATCTGTGAACATTATTTACTGTAATTATTATTTTTAATATTAGATTTTTTGTTACTCTGCTAAATTGTTTCCTATTTATATTTTCACATACCCTTCTATTTTTAAGAAAAAAAATACTTCAAGACATTTAACAGACGAAGACATTGCGCTTGAACTAGAATATGATAGTGATAGAGAGTTTGAAGTGAACGATGACATAACAGATACTGATGATTTAGTTGAATTTAAAAAATCGGACTCAACATCTGACGGTGAAAATGAAGACGATGGAGAAAACATGGATATGAATGGAGTACATTACCAGCACCGTTATCGAAACGTCTAAAATGCAATGTTGTCACCGAAACCTCTCTAAAGTGGTAATTAGACGACACCTTTTTTCATCCAGATTGCCGGTGATTTGTCTTTTTCTAAGGAAAATTCCATACCGAATTTCATTGAAAAAAACAATTCACGTCCAATCTGTATGAAAGTAGGTATCGTCTAATTACCACATAACATGAAGTTATGATTTATGATGGATGTGATATGACGGTGGGTAGATCACAGGGTATAATTCTAGGAATAACGCAAAAAGGGATGAACAGAAAAGCAATCTTAGGTAGTTACAAGTAATTTATTTTGATAGTCGTGGGGTTAGTCTTAAAACTAGAGTAAATCTTAATTAGACATAATAAATTCAATAAAACTAGAAAGGCAATTACTTAATTCTACTGTTAAACTCTTTTTACTTAAAATTAACTAACTACTTCGTTAAATCTACATAAAATGTTGTATTCTTAAAATTAGAGGTTCACTGGCATATTTGTACGAAAAAGTTGTTGTTTAAAGTTAGAGATTCACTTGGCTGACAGGGTGGAGGAATTATCATGAGAGTCAGAGGCACTTCCCTTTTTGTGATGGCTGTCCAGGGTCCAGTGGCAACTTTGTTTGCAGAGTCCTCGCGTTCGCACTAGGTATTCATATACCTCCGGATCGGGAGTAGGTACAACCCGGCGATAATCAGAGGCCTGGGCGGTCTCCGGGGGTTTGATCTCCGAAGGGCGAAGATCAGTTACTTCCTTCTGGGATGGAAGCGTAAAACTCACTCGTCGTCAGAGGACCTGCGCGGCCTCTCCAAGGAGCGAGAATAGGAACCTTCCTGGGCGGAAGGTTCAAACCAACATCTGCTTCCTGCGCGGAAGACTGAACCCGACTTGTGCTTCCTGGACGGAAGACTGCACCTGACTCTCTGTCCTGGGCGGACTACTGCAACCGACTGTCCGTCCTGGGCGGACTCTTGCAACCGACTCGTGCTTCCTCGGTGGAAGACAGCACCTGACTGTCCGTCGTGGGCGGACTCTTGCAACCGACTCTCTCCTAAAGCCCTCTGTTGGTTGTCTCGCTGTACGTATTCTTTTATCACCCGAATTGTTCAGCGGGCCGTTCCGTCGGGCGGCTCAATTCCTTTGAGGTGTTTATTGCCGTCCTATAAAATCTCAAAGGAATTGCCGACTATCTAAAATAGTAATTAAGGTTATTTCGTTTTACGACGTAGTAGTTTACAATTTTTCTAACAATACGTTCGGCTAGCCTTTGTGCTAATTTATTTTATGGCCGGTCTAGTCTGGGAATTTTTATTACCTGAAATGCACATTTTAAAACTAAGTATGTCGGTGAATTTGGTCATTTATTTTAGGTATTACAAAAGGATATATCAAGTTTCTAATTTATTTTAGTAGAAACTTAACTTAGTAGAAACATCTATCCACACGAATTAAGTCATCATAAAATGCATGCAATTCGCCTATCGTCTTAATACACTCGACTCTACCGTATTGGCAAGTTGTGTATTAATCGGAACAGTATTTTGATAGTTCAATGATGTACTATAATTGAAAACTGGTTCGCAATGTTAAGTGAAAATTTCTCATTTATGTTAGTTTTATTATCTTTACATACATTCATTAGACTGGTTTTTCAGAAAAACGCTATGTTTTACATGTCCTCGCGTTGTTACAAGCTGTGGAAGTCGTATAAAAGTGTGTATTTCGGGAGATTACCTCCTTAATTTAGTATTAAATATTTTCAAACCTATATAAAAGATATAGCGTAGTTGACTATCGTTACTGCATTAAGAATACCAGAGGCGAAAAGGAACAGAAATACCGGTCCCAACTAAATCAACTAAATATTATAATTTCTTTAAACGTTTGGTATTCACTTTGTGGCGTCATTATTATCAAATGAATTAAAAATACACTTTGTTTTTACCTCTTGATAAATATATATATAGATATACACACGTTTCGAAAGCGATGCTTTCTTCATCGGAAATATATGAATACATGTATACAGGATAACGAAAACATCGCATTCGAAACATGATCTATGCATATTTATGAAGTGGTAAAAACCAGGTGCATTTTTAATTCATTTATAGACTGATTATTAATTGTAATGCTGCGGATATCAGGTAGGTACCGTCACAGAACTTTTTTTTCTGCAATTAATTTTTGTCTATGGTTACTTCGACCAGCTGATCTGACGTTAAATAAATTGTTACTCCACTACACTGAATTAATATTGTAAAACCGCACCATACTTGTGTGCAATTGACACATGTGTGGTTATTTCTATAATCATCACATTTATTTGTAAATTTTTCAAATTCGTTTACCGACATCTACTTTTATAGTGACATTTCTTCGACACATTGAAATTGACCCCCTGCGCTTCGCCTTGCAGGTAAGTTTTATTTGCTATAATGACAAAGTAACACATATGCTCGTATGTGGTGTTTATGAAACATCAAATAACACTAAAAATCAGTTTGTACATCATTTGTGATATAATATACCGAACTAAACAACCCAAACCAGATTAAACAGTTGCGACGGGCGAAATTACTGGGGTTTGTTTGGATTCATTGTTGATTTACAGCTTATGTCATAAATGCATACCAAGCGACCGTTCAGTTTATACGGGTTAGGACCACATTTTTTGCATCGTTCACAATGTAAATCACAATGGAAAGAACAGTCTGACATTTCATAGTAGACAAAAAAAGAAGGCGTCGCGTTCATTTAAAACGTTTCAACTCTCGGAAGCACTGTGTTATCAATAATCGATCACCCAGAAAATAAATATTTCTTTGAAAACCACTATCTTTTAAAATTTTTGTTAACTAATAAGAAAAATCTAATGATTTTAAAAATATATATTCATATAGATCAGCAAACGACAATTCTGAACATATGTCTTTAAGTATGAATATATACTTATACGTAGGATTTATAAATCGTTATTTAAAAGTGTATAAAAAATCATCTCATCAAAACACCTTGTTATTTTGGTACCATTGCATTTGGAACATCTGACGTCAAGTGAGCATTCTGTTTTTGGATTTGTATGAAGTTTTATTTTTATTTTTTGATGTTGTTTTGTATTTTAAATAATTATTTTTTTAGTTAGGGCGAAATTTAAACTTAATTTCGTTGACTTGAATATCCATAATTCAATATAAAAATATTATTAATGAAATAAATTAGAGTATTCATGAGCAAACCAATTATCAATAGGCAGATATTATTATAATATTAATGCTCAATACTGTTATTATTATTTGAGTGAAAATTTTCATAAAATGTACATAATTTTATTACTTGTGTTTATTTATGAATAGAATATAAAATTATGTACGGTAATGCTCATCCTTGTTTGACATTTGAAATTCTAACCTCAAAACTGATCAAAACCGACCGCCGAAAAATCGATACTATGTAAATTATTTCAACCATAAAAACTAAAATTAGAAGGAAAAAGCGAAATATACTGGTATTTAAGTTTGAATGCCACTATTGGTTGAAAATTTTAAAGAATTAGACTGGAGTTCCTTATTGTGAAACATGCATTCTTGACTAGTTAGTTTACACTAACGATTATATGTGACGCTGCACAGTTTGGCTATATGTTTTACATTTTCAAAGGATTTGTTATTAAAAAAAAAGTTTTTGCTTCAAAGAGTTATATGAAAACAACCAGGTGGCTCATAGTATTATTTTATATTTAAAAAGGCACAATAGTCCACGTGTATCTTTTTACTTTCACCAAACCGTATGTGGTACTTTCCGGAAAGAGATGATTCTATATCACATTTACAAGAGAGAGCGATTTAACGTATTTTTGAAATTTATCTATGGATTCAACCATGTATTAGATCTTAGAAAAATAAAAAAATAAATAAAAAAACAAAAAATAAACTAATTCACTCGTCGAAAATACGAAAAAAAATTATATATTTTCTCGTTTCATTAAAACGAACTGTCAAATTCGAATGTGAAAATTTTGAATGAAAGGGTCAAAATTTCAAAGACATAGTTAGCAGCTTCGTATTGCTGTAGGAATAAAATAATGTATTACCACTAATTTTACAGATTATTATTATCAAATTGTAAAGCCGCTCATCTCAACGCAGGTCTGTCCTAGTGAGATGAGTGGCTAATGTTTTGTAAAGCCGCTCATCTCAGCGCAGGTCTGTCCTAGTGAGATGAGTGGCTAATGTTTTGTAAAGCGCTCATCTCAACGCAGATCTGTCCTAGTGAGATGAGGGGCTAATGTTTTGTAAAGCCGCTCATCTCAACGCAGATCTGTTCTAGTGAGATGAGTGGCTAATGTTTTGTAAAGCCGCTCATCTCAGCGCAGGTCTGTCCTAGTGAGATGAGTGGCTAATGTTTTGTAAAGCCGCTCATCTCAACGCAGATCTGTCCTAGTGAGATGAGGGGCTAATGTTTTGTAATGCCGCTCATCTCAGCGCAGGTCTGTCATAGTGGGATGAGTGGCTAATGTTATATAAAGCCGCTCATCTCAACACAGGTCCGTCCCAGTGAGATGAGTGGCTAATGTTTTGTAAAGCCGCTCATCTTAACGCAGGTATGTCCTAGTGAGATCAGTGGCTAATGTTTTCGTTTGTGTTTTTTAAATTTAAGAACAAGAATAAATAAATACTTACCTGGCAGGTCACCAACTTTAAATTAACACCGTTTATTAGATATTTTATCGACAGATTTACACGCACAAGATATAATATTGGAAACATTGCGCATTGGGACTAATTGATGCTATAAAACCACACTTAAATAATATTAATTAGTTAATGTTCTGTTGCAGGTATAATTTATTTTGAGCTGGAACTAATAACGATCACCCTACTATTAAATCGGAACGCTCTCACAGAAGGCCATGGATCTTCTCAACCCGGTGAGTGTTTCCATCAAGACGGAACCAGGGTCCCAGAAAGAAGGCGAAGGTGAAATGCAGTATACGGATATAGATATCGACCTCCCGGACGTAAAGCAGGAATGTTTGCAGTATGCTGAGTGACGGCTAGTAAGTTGCATTCCGTTTGTCAAAAGTTTAATGTTTATTTCAGATCCCAGTCAGAACAGCGTCATAGTTTTTTGTGTTACCTTCGAATTTACCTTTGAAAAAATTTTCAACTGTTGAACTGTGAAAGATTTTAACATTTTTATTTTTGTGATACTTCACAAGAGCGACCTTGTATGTATATAGAACATACCGGAGCTATATTGCTATCCGGTTGGGCAAAGTTGTAAGGCCGGTTAAGGATTGGGCTGTATGAAGGGATCTATTATTATCGGATTAAATTCAAGAGGAAAGACATATGCTTAGCTCGTTAGCTCGATCCATGTACGAGTCGATTTAAACAAAAACGATTCAACGATACGACCCGTTCTCACGAACCGTTCAATCGTTCACCTGAACGAACGTTCCGTCGAGTTTTACGGACGTGCACCGGCGCGGAGGGGATCGACGCTGCTAGTTCCTTTGAGCTGGCTCCGTTGAAATATCTGTAGAAAAGATTCGGCATACCCACATTAGGTCTGAGAATTAGAGACGGCGGTCGTTCTGTTATCAACGGATTTTCAATCAGACGAACTGCCCTCTTTGGCATAGAATCGAGCAGGTTAACCAAGTATTTAGGAGCTCCAGCCCAAAGGTGACTTCAAATTCAACTGTTGAACCTACTTGTGATTTGTAGGTTTAGCAATTGGTCACTATTGAAGAATCTGCTAGCCCTGTGCAACACGCCCAGTCTCTTGAAAGCCAGATTTACTCGGACTTCTAGAGCCTCGATACTTGAGCTGGTTTAAAATACTCACCCCAAACATTTCAATGAAGTTCTTTATTGGGAAGGGGACTCCCGTCGAATTGCAAAAAACTGTCATCGACCAGCTTTTATGCCGAAGCAAAGAATTTCCTTTGCCTCAACAAATTAAATTAAATTTATGTCTTATAAGTTGCGTTGCAAGCAATTTACAAAACATATTTGGTTAAAGGATATTATCATATTTAATTAATCTTGGTCATGTATACCTTATCAGATAAGAGGAGTTCGTGTGTCTGATAAGGGAACCACGAATCTTTATTTGGTGGTTACATAATGTACATAAGTTGCTTTTATTTATAAAATGTTTTGTGAGAAAATATTACTTATATAAGTTTTATTTTAAAGAAGAGTTTAATTGTTCTGATTTGGTCATTAATACAGCGCATTTCGATTGGGAGATTATTGCAATTTTTAAGGCTTGATAAATACAATGATTTTGCATTTGAGTCGTTTTAAAATTAGCTGTTATGAATTGATTTCCATTTCTCACAAGTTTATAATATTCCTGATTTTATTTAAAATTTTTGCTGTACACATTTTTATAATAGAAACTTGCTTAAATATATCTTCAACATTTGGTACAGGAAATAGTGCGAAAAGTGATATCGTTGAGAAGGTGGAATTATTTTTAAGTATTACCTTTATGAGGATTCTTTGTGAAACTTTTACTGAATTTAAATTATTTGGATAAAATCCTCCCCAACCAATAATACCGTGGATAAGCAAAGAGTGAATAAGGGCATAGTACACATTTCTTATAATTTTCACATTCAAAATATTTCTGAAGTAATTTGAATAAGATCCTCTACTGATAGCCTTTTTTATTTCACGTTTAAAGTGATACAACCTTGATGTTTTTGTATGCACTTTACTTTCCAGAAGTAACAGCACCGGTGCATAGTCGGGAAACACGCCAAACGCGCGCCCAACATTTGCACACGGTTGACATTTGTCACATGAGAACGGGTCGCTTCTACGACTCGTTCTTGTGTTCAACAGCTCGGCTGTGGAATGATCTGCTGGCCTCTGTGTTTCCTCCATCCTATAACATGGGTCTCTTCAAGACCCAAGTTCACTCCTTCCTATCCTCTAAAAGATCCTCCACACAGCATCCCCAAAGATGATATAGGCCTTGAGGGAAATTGTTTCCTCCTTGGTCTCCTGTGTGGAGTTACTGTAAAAAAAAAAAAAAAAACAAAGTAATTTTGCTGCCAAATTATGCAGTGGGGCGAACTTGCGATTTGTACAGGGTCAGCAGTTGTGTACTATTAAAGTAAATTGATTCTTTTTTTTTTTTCATATGAAGCGGTAACTTGGTGATGTGACACTATAATTTATAAAATAAAACAATAACTTTGTTTTACATCACTTTTATTTATACTTTAACCGACCGGGTTTCTTCAGGGCAGTATACAACTAAACTATCAACTAAGATAAACATGTGTTATGGATTGATACAAATAGGCTAGTGAAGGGCCAAGGGTGGGAGATCCGCAGGTACCTGCTGACCGGGAAGGGAATGTACTTTGTTTATTGGGAATAATTTAAAGATTGGACTTTTATTTAGATTTATTTGATTATTTATGAGTCTACTATTACTGTTTTTTGCTTTCCTTATTTCTAATGCTTCTAAGTTATCTAATCGAATGCCGGTTACATTTTTATGCAGTAAACTAGTGCCCGTATTTTTATCGAATGTGTGGTCTGTTTCTAAGAGATGGGTTAGCATATTCGGAGAAACCATTATTATTTAGACATCTTAAGTGTTCTTTTACACTGATATTAACATTACGCGACGTTTTGCCTACATAGAACGCCCGGCAATCATTACATTGAACTGAATGGCCTAAACTGACTTCTTTATCTTTTCCGTTAATTAAAATTTTACCTAAACTATTGTCTGTGTAAAATGCTGGTTTAATCTCTGACGGAAGGTTTTTAAGGAATAAAAACTTATTCGACGACATTTTTTTTAGTTTTTTATTTAGTATGTTATTGACTAAGTTTTCCTGATAACCGTTATTTATTGCAATTTGTTTAATTATGGATAGTTCTAGTGAAAAATTAGCATTTGATAACGGGACCGTAACTAACCGGTGTATCATGGAGTGGAAAGCGGAATGTTTGTGGGAGGTTGGATGATTTGATGTCTATTTATATTTGCCACTATTGTTGCATTCTATAATTATGTCCTCTTACAATTTTCTCTCTCTTAATTTTATCAACTCTTTAGGAGTTATTATAGATGATAAACCCCGTAATTATTGTGAAATAATGAAAATATTGATTTACGTATCATTCAGATTTGTGAGCCGAAATCCATATAAAAATCATATATTTTCTTAGAGTACGCTCTTGGAGAGGCGCGACTGTAATTTTGAATGTAATACGCTCTTCGTCTCGGCATATCGTTTGTACGTAATGCTGTTGTTTTTCCAGGTAGCGCTTATGTGGAGACTGTTGCCATCAAGGGGGATCCAGGACTCCGAGAAGATGAAGAAGGAATCCCTTATACGGAAATTGACATAGACCTCCCGGATGTTAAACAGAAATGCTTAGAGCGCTGTGATAGAATTACCCAGACAGCAGGTAAAACCGGTTTTTGTTCGTACTCTTATAATGTTTGCGTTTTTTTATAAGTTTGCTCTGTTTAACCTTATTCAGCTTTATTCGTCACCTTTTTCAGACTCAATGCCACACCTGAAATCGTATCCTGCGGAAAAACTATCTTGTCCATATTGTAACTATTCGTGCTCATTAATATCGGCGTTAGAACTGCACTTGCGCATGCATGCTGGAGACAAATCTTACTCACGTCCCGTCTCCAACAGTTCGTTTTCAACAAAAGTAAATGTGAAAAGTCATGTGCTTACTCACAGTTCGAAAAAACCTTTTTCATGTTCGGACTGCAATTTGTCATTTACTAGAAGGGGATCTTTGAAGCGTCACATGCTAACTCACAGTGGAGAAAAACCTTTTTCATGTTCGGTCTGTACGTCTTCATTTGCTCTAATGGGATCTTTCAAGCGTCACATGTTGACTCACAGCGGAGAAAAATCGTTTTCATGTTCCGACTGCAACTATTCATGTTTTCGAAATGGTGATTTGAAAATCCACATGCTGACTCACAATGGAGAAAAACCATTTTCATGTATCGAATGTAATTTTTCATGTTATAAAAAAGGAAATTTGAAGAGACACATGCTGACTCATAGAGGAGAAAAACCATTTTCATGTATCGAATGTAATTATTCATGTTATGAAAAGGAAAATTTGAAGAGACACATGCTGACTCACAGTGGAGAAAAACCTTTTACTTGTTCCGACTGTACGTATTCATGTTCTCGAAAGCGAGATTTGAAACAACACATGCTGACTCACAGTGGAGAAAAACCTTTTTCGTGTTCGGACTGTAACTATTCATGTTATCTAAAAGGAAATTTGAAGAGTCACATGCTGACTCACAGTGGAGAAAAACCTTTTTCGTGTCCCGACTGTAAATATTCTAGTTCTCGAAAGCTAGATTTGAAACTACACATGCTGACTCACAGTGGAGAAAAACCTTTTACGTGTTCCGACTGTACCTATTCATGTTCTCGAAAGCAAGATTTGAAACAACACATGCTGACTCACAGTGGAGAAAAACCTTTTACGTGTTCCGACTGTACTTATGCATGTTCTCGAAAGCAAGATTTGAAACAACACATGCTGACTCACAGTGGAGAAAAACCTTTTACGTGTTCCGACTGTATGTATTCATGTTCTCGAAAGGGAGATTTGAAACAACACATGGTGACTCACAGTGGAGAAAAACCTTTTTCGTGTTCCTACTGTAACTTCTCATTTTCTCAAAGGGCATCTTTGAAGCGTCACATAGTGACTCACAGTGGAGAAAAACCTTTTTCATGTTCCGACTGTAATTATTCATGTTTTCGAAAGGGAAATTTGAAAAAACACTCGTTGACTCACTGTCGATAACAACCTTTTTCGTATTCCGACAGTAACTCTTCATGTTTTCTAAATAAAATATTGATGAGTCACATGCTGGTTTTTTTGTATATTGTCTCCAACTTTTTGTGTTCGCGAAAAGTAGATTTGTAAACCACATGCTGACTCACAGTGGAGAAACACCTTTATATATTCCGCCTGCCACTATTATTCTTCTAGAAAGGTGATATTAAAAATCAACTTCACACTCGTAATGTAGAAAGACGTTCTTCCTGTTCAGTAATTTTTCATGGGATTTCTGAAAAGTCACGCTTATTTTGATTGGTATGATTAGTATTTTCTAAAGGCCTCTTTCGAGTGTCACTTACTAACTGGCAGCGGAGAAAAAACTCTTCTTCATGTTCCGAATTTATCTTCATATTATCGAAGGGGACCGTTGAAAGCACGCATGCTGACTCACGTACCTCTTGTTTCGAGTAACTATTCGTTTTCACAGGGGGATGGGGGGAATTCACTAACTCATGCGTAATCATAAAAAAATGGACCCATTTTCGTTGTCTAATATTCAGCCAGTTTGATGTGATTACTGTTTCGCATCTCCTTCTTTCCGTAATATCGACATCTTCTTCCAGCGAATACCGTCCTTGATGATCCTACCTAATAAAAATAAAATGGTCAAGAGAAGAAGATATGGACTATACGTTATCTCGCTTTTGGCTTTATTGCCAATTATTTTTGTTTCTTATTATTATCGCTCTTAAGAACGATTCTTCCCGTCTCGTCGTAAGAGGAATCTAGTTTTAACATGACCTCATGGCGTAGTCAATTCGTAGCAACCATCGTCGATTGCTAATTACATAAAATAATTTAAGTTTGTTATTTACAACGAAGTAAAAACTCAAACCTATCCAAGTGGACAGAGTTACAGCCGCGATCGATGCCGTCGGTCTGCTGGGTACGGTCTTCATCCAACAATCACTAAACGATCAAATACCTTGTCGTTCTCGTAATTACAATCCACTAGGGCCGTTCGTGCGCTTATACTCGTATCCCGCTTGTTCTGTTCTGTTCAGTGGAATTGGATCGTCGAACTGCACAATATGAGAGTGAAGAGAGTTAGAGTACTTCAGAAAAATCTGTACTAAATGTGTCGCCTATAAGCAGACATTAAATCGTTTCCAAGAAATTAAGAATACTGGGTACTGTACTAATTAAAAATGTTTTAACGTTTGTTTGTTATTTTTCCATGACAAGTCTCATTCCTGGGACACCAGTTGAAAAGTAGCAAGTAGCAAGCTGTCTCGCCGCAGCGGAAGAGGGTGGTAGTTGTATCAATAGGCATCACTCGACAGTGGAAACAATGGCAGATAACTAGCAGCCGGAGTGAATCGGTCTCATTAAAAGCACGTTGAGCAGAACCGTATTCCGCAATGGTATCCCGTATTTAATATTTAACGTGTACTCGGATTAACCCTGCAGTGGTCGCGCATCTAAATGAGACAGCAGAAGTCGCGCGGACTACGGACGTAGTCCATTTTTAAATTGAAATAAAAAAATTAAGCATAATATCTTTATTTTACTTAAGAAAATTTAATCAGTTCAGTTTTCTTAACTAGATACAATAAACAAAACTGAATCATAACCTCTGTTTCATAATTAATAAAATATATATAAAAATCCTCCAAAATTGCCACAACAATCACAGGTTTGGATCTAATTGAGATCACAATAAAACCATGCATTAAACATTATTAACTTATAATATTTTGTGCGCAGGAAAGACACAAATGAACTTTTTGCACCCTGTACACGACTTTCTTGTGTTTTTCTTGCGCGCTCTCCACAATCATGACAACGGCGCACTTTATTACTCGACGTCTTCTCCGAGGTTGGTTGTTTTTCTGCGTCCATAACACATAGAAAGTCTTTTATTTTTTTTGTTAGGGACCTCGGCAACGATTTTTTTTTCAACTCTCTCTTTACCAATGGATTCATCCAAGCCAGAGACAAGTCGATTAGGAAGTCACGGCGGCAAACGCTTCCATAGTTTTTGTTTGCTGAGTTAATGCATAATTCGTTGAGTGCGCTCAAATTTAGCAAGTCAAAGAACACCGTTAGAGGCATTCTTCTAGAGTTTCCCGAAACGTTGTATAAAGAACACATTTTATCAACCAGGTCAACTCCGGTTTTTGTCCTGTTATAATAATGAATTATTTCTGGCTTCTGACTATCTCCAGTAGTGGTATCAATTGTGGCATAGTTCCGCAAGGTTGACATCAGTATAACAACTTTATTGGGTTTCGGAACATACGACACCATTGTATGGTGGGTGGAAACCAAATTTTGACGAACATGGTGGATGTCCTCTTGCGAGGCGAAATTCGTGAGGGACTTCTCGTTTGTCTTTTCGAACAGTCCCGACCGTGGTGGTGCCGTTTTCAAATAGTTGTTTTGCAACTCGAAGTGAAGAAAACCAATTATCCATGGTAATATTCATATTTTTCCAAGCACAGGTTGGACCATTCTTATAACGACATCGTGTCTTTCATTGCTCATGCGAAATGAACCGTCGGATTGTTGGCCTGCATATATTTCCAAATTCAATATATAAGG
>JAHDVE020004779.1:0-80182 GCA_022606495.2 Halesus radiatus | reverse complement strand
GGAATGTTATGAGTCGGATTAGGTTGTCAGGATTGCTACCCGATAGGAACTTGACGAACATTCGTATTTCTTAAGCCGAACTTAAAAAGCAACTGAAATACCGGTATTAAGCCCTAACAATATACGAGTAGCTGCTGTCTTATATACTTATGCTCGGGTATATTGTTAACCCATTCCTCTTGGAGTGCTATGGCTTATACGTGCTTGAAAACTTCAGCCGTAGTCGTCGTCACGACTTGTTCAAGATACCACACGGCAAAACAAATGTTCTAGCACAGCATAGAATGACATATTGTATGAAATTTCTAAAACAGTAGGTATATTTAATCACCCTTTAAATAACTTTAAAACCTTTTTAATGCCCATCATCCCAAATGTTGAGAATGTCAACATAAGAAATCTTGTACGATGAGTGTAATCTTTTGTACAATATACAGATTTTTTTTAATATGCGAAACTGTTTTGCGTTGCCCTGAAATTTTTTTTATTCTGTCCCATTGAATTTTCTGCGAGTCTGTTGTGTCTTTGGTCTCCGTCGTGTTCCTGCCGACCGCCACCAAAAGTGTATCGCTTCTTGGTCGATAGTTGGGGTTAGGCCAAACTTCGCGCTCCGCTGGCCGCCATCAATAATGCCTGCATGTGGTCTCACCCTAAGTATATTTCCCATCAATTAGAAAGTGTAAAAATATGTATTTTTTTATAATGTATTTCTGTATTTGTAATTTATAATTTTGATTTATACAATCTGATTTTAAAGCTAATTTGTGTTACTCATATAACCAGTGGCGGTATGTGGCCTATCGTATTGGAAGTTCAATCGGAGATTAAAAAAAGGGAGAAAAAAAATTCCCTCATCTATAAATCCTATGTTGGTCTTTTCATTGTTAATATTTGTCTCTATATCTAAAGCAATTTCATCATATCACTGCACCAAAGATCAGTGACCTAGCAACAATATGCAATTTGACGATTCATCAAATTGTCTGTGGCCAATGGATATAATGTCGTAGGTTATAGCTTTATTTGGTTTTAAATACGCAAATCACAATTTCCACAAGAAACTGAACGCTTTGTAATATAAAAACATAACATCCAGTAATTAACTTATATTAATAAGAACCTAAAACACTATGATCACAGATTTTTTATACTGATTTTTGCAAAATGCTATTCTGTACAAATTTGGTGTGAAAACAACAAATCCCATAGTCGCTGCGCACCCTTGTAGCAAAAGATTTCTAGAGGTTTGCATGCTTCCACGGTTTGCCACTGAAGTGCCACGAGTATGGGATTGTTTGAACTATTCCATAGAACAGAGAGTCCCATTGATGCTGAATTCAAAATGGACGAATGTGATTCATTTTGGACTCTCTAGAATAGTATTAATACGGACGGGTGGATTTTTTAGAACAGAATTTGAATAGCGTGCGTTTTAAAGTGTGATAAAATTATAATAAGAGTTTGCCTTATCAAATTACCTTTTTTATGGAAGCTCAATAACTAAAATATCTCACCTAATGTTGAGTCAAAACACTGCTCACACCAGTGGCGTGCAATCCATAAAGGCTGAAAAGGTGTGTCTATATTGAAAATGACTCGGGACCACATTATGATGACGTATCTATCACATAAGATAAAAAAAAAGAAATACGAAAATATATAGATAACCATCTTTACTCTCATTTGTCAACATGGAGGCCTATTTTTGTTCTTTTTAAGGAAAATTCCTTATCCTTTCCTTAAAGACTTCTTGCTTAACTGTGGTTCCGGTTCTCTCGGATAACAGCTTGTCAGCTGCCATTCAGCGAATGATATTCATTAAAAATATAATTTAAAAAATAAAACAATAACTTTGTTTTACATCACTTTTATTTATACTTTAGCCGACCGGGTTTCGCTACTACCGTAGCTTCTTCAGGGCAGTATACAACTAAACTGTGAACTAAGATGCACATGTGTTATTGATTGATACAAACAGGCGGGTGAAGGGCCAAGGGTGGGAGATCAGCAGGTACCTGCTGACCTGGAAGGGTGTGTACTTTAGTTTATTGGGAATAATTTAAGGATTGGACTTTTATTTAAATTTATTTGATTATTTATGAGTCTACTATTAGTGTTTTTGGCTTTCCTTATTTCTTATGCCTCTAAGTTATCCAGTCGAATGCCGGTTCCATTTTTATGTAGTAAACTAGTGCCTGTATTTTTATTGAATGTGTTGTCTGTTTCTAAGAGATGGTTAGCAAATTCGGAGAACCCATTATTATTTAGGCATCTTAAGTGTTCTTTTACCCGGATATTAACATTACGCGACGTTTTGCCTACATAGAACGCCGGGCAATCATTACATTACATTGGCCTAAACTATCTTCTTAATCTTTACCATTAATTAAAAATTTACCTAAACTATTGTCTGTGTAAAATGATGGTTTAATCTCTGACAGAAGGTTTTTAATGCTTTGTTGAGAAAAGTTATTGATATATAAGATTCTACGCCATTGGTACGGTTGATTATTATTATTTATTATATTATTATTAGGGGGGTACTGTTGAACAAAAACTTATTTGACGAAATTTTTTTTAGTTTTTTATTTAGTATGTTAATGACTAAGTTTTCATGATAACCGTTATTTATTGCGATTTGTTTAATTATGGATAATTAAATGGACTTTAAATGGAAAAATATACTTCAAACAATAAAAACAATATTAGAAAAGCAGGGAACTCACTCCCGACATCCATGCTATATATACCATAGATTTAGTTTTCATTGTACCAGTCTGAGGATGCCCGTGATAGGGTGAAACTGGTCCAGTCGAAAATAAATAAGTGGAAAAAAGTTACAAAGGTTTATTAATCAAAAAAAATTAATTTAAAAAATATAATTATTTGCATAGATTTAACAAGAGAAAAACTCAATATCAAGTAAGTTACCAATGTATCAAACAATGTTAATTATAAGTTAACAATGTAACAAATGGGGTTAATTATATTATGTTAACAATGTAACAAGTACAAACAATGCGCAACGGCAGGAAGCATAGATATTCCATGAGGGCAAATGTCACTTTTAGAAGGAGTGACAGAATTAAAAGGCCATTACCATCTAGTGAGGCAGGTACCTTTTTACAAAACGTAATTCTTCATTAAACGACGTATTTATACTATTTTTAAAAAAAGGATTAAAATGCATTATAATATAATGTAAGTGTTTTAAAAAGAATTGGTTCAAAACCTTGAAGATATTTCATCAATTTGTGTTTTCTAATAATCTCTTAACAATGGGTTTAGGATTTTTTTAATGTGTCTCTCCGGTATTACGCAGTTGAGCAAAAAATCTTTAAGTCTACGGAAAAGGATAAAGCATTTTCCTCAAAAAGAACCAGAATAGGCCTCCTGAGCCATCCATGACCTATAATAGAAGATTAAATTAAATAAATTATTTTTCAAGGCCCTAAAATATGCAATGTAATGCAATTAAAATCGAAACGACTGCAGCCTACCTATTGCAGCGTTGGTTATAGAGCAATGCACGCCACAGGCTCACACAGATGCATTGCTTGCATAAAGCATGTAATAAAATAATAATATAAATATGTATCTAATATTTTCAAAGTTCTATCCCCGTGGCTAACCAAACTTCGCACTATTCCGATGTTTGATTGATTGATTAGAAATATTATATTGTCTAACACATCAGACAGTCTAACCCTATTCATTTAACGGGGAGAGGGACGTCGGAGAGTTATTATTTATTAATTCAAAATAATGATAGTATCATTACGCAATACGATAAACATTTTTTAAATAGAAAAATATTTAAATATTATATAGGCTTAGCATTTTTCAAAAACCTAATCAGAAATATTACTTTTTTCTGACCGTCCCATTGTATGTTTTACAAAAAAAAAAAAACAGTTTTTTTTTGTACTGCGGATTACAAATCTTTGGTTACGTTTATTTATAAAAACGCACCGATAAGTGATTAAACATACTTTTCTCCACTTTAAAAATCATATTCGTATTTTAAATATTTTGTAAAACATACAATGGGACGGTCAGAAAAAAGTAATATTTCTGAAAAATGCTAAGCCTATGTAAATTTTAAAAATATTAAATATTTGTTCTATTTAAAAACATTATGTTTATCGTATTGCGTAATAATACTATCATTATTTTGAATTAATAAATAATAACTCTCCGACGTCCCTCTCCCCCTTAAGACGCACGTTGGAAAGGGTGTTTCAGATTGTTTTTCGTTTTTGACACTTAAAAATAAAACACCAGAATTCGTTCAAACTTGTTATAATTACTGTTAAATTAAAGAGCAGGTTTTAAAATTTTATTTATGAAAAATAACCGTTTGTAAGTGCGCACCATGCACTTCTTCACACTCATTTAGCCTGGCACTAAAATTTTATATCACTTGCTGGAGCATCGAATCAAATTAACACATTTTTAGCTGAAGAACATGATTACCTATTATCTCATAATAACATTATTTATGAACATATTACTAAACTATTCATTTTTCTATCGTTTTATCAATTGATTGTGTTTTCTGAGTTTTCCCTATCCCTACTACAACCTAATACGACGTAGGGTTTCAATTACGTTAATATTGTCATACAAATGAAATATTTCGGTCTAAGTTTTTGAGTTTAAATAGAAAAATCCATTAAAATACGCTACCTATCTTTGGTCATAGAGCAATGCACGCCACTGCTCCTGAAGGTGATAATCGGTGGAAAGGTTTTCAAGAAAGGTAACTTGCAGCTCCGCAAGTTATCTACAGATAAATTCAAAAGATATTAAAAAAAGGTGAATATTTTTGGTATGCATTCGGTAACAATATTTCAATGTTTTTTTTTTATTATTGAGCAAAATTTTGATAGGTAGTTAAATTGATATTAGAAAACTCCTTAGCTCATGATGGCATTGACATCGCGAGCTGAAAATAATAGCATTGACCTATAAATCCGAAACTGAAAATCTTCGCAAATTTTATGATGCTAGAGCTCACTGTTTGTATTTTTCGGCTGCTCCAGACAGACTTTCTGTTATATAGTTAAAATTGATGATGCATTACATATCTACACGATGAATCAGTCTAAAAATAACCAAGACTCGTAACTGAGTCATAGTGATGGAATGTTTTCTTTATACAATATCTACTAAAGCAATATTTGCCATTTCTCTCAACCAAACACTACACTGCAAAAATGGTGGCCGGCACAGAGCAGAATGATGAAAATTTTTGTTTTTTATTAAATATGGCTTATCTAATTTTACCAGACTCCAAATAACAGAATGTCACGTTATTTGTATATTATTTGTGCTGAAGCTGAATACGCTATAACAATATCTGACATTTCCCTCAACCCAGCACTAAGCTGCAAAGATGGCGGCCAGCGTGGAGCAAAATGGCGAATTGTTTTTTTTTAAATATGTCCTATCTAATTTTACCACCCTTCGAATAACGGAATGTCACGTTATTTGTTTATTATTTGTGCTATAGCTGAATATACTATAACAGCATTTGCCATTTCGCTCAACCCAGCAGTAAGCCGCAAAGATGGCGGCTGGCGCGGAGCAAAATGATGAAAAGATTTCTTTTTTTAAATATGGCCTATCTAATGTTTCCAAAAGTCTATGGAAGCACATGTCAGGGTGGTGGGTTCATTATTCCGTGCAGTGGGGGGCGACCATAAAGGATGCAAATTTTACGAAAATCTCATTTGCATGAATTGTCTGGCGCAAGCGGCCGTTAAGGGGGGGGGGAAAAAAGGTGGACGTTGAGAGGGGTGGGGGAGAAACATCCCAAAGTAAAATGTTATTGCTTTTAAAAAGTTGGAAATGGACAACCGTGGTGTGAACTAACAGAAGAGAAAATCCGGGTAGGTACCTACATACTTAAAAGGTTTATAGCTTAGCAATAAAATGTATACATTTAATAAAGTGGATTAACTTTTTTTTCTATGACAACACCAAGCTGCTAACTATGTATTTGAAATTTTGTTCCTCACATAAAATTTTTTTCACATTCGAATTTGACACTTCGCTTTAAAGATACAAAGCAAAACATCACAATTCATTTAAAAAAAAAAAAAAAAATTTATAATTTTGATCTGTGAATGTGATTTGTTTTTTTGTTTATTTTTTTTTTTTATTTATCTCATATTATACATGGTTATTCCGATACATAAATTTAATATATACAAAAAAAATTCCATTTTCCGTGTAATTGTCTTTCCTGGAAAGAGTTAAATAATAAATAAAAAAAGTTTAAACATGAAATGTGATGTAGAATCATCTCCTATTGAAAAGTACACAGTAATTTCTGGATACCGCTAGTGGAAAATAAAATAAAAATGCACCTGTACCATTATGCATTTTTAAACTAATAATAATATTCCTATGAGCCACTTTGGCGGTCATTTAAAACTTTTTAAACGATCGCATTACCCTCATTTTTTGTCTACTATTAAATGTTAGACTGTACATCACATTCAAAGATAATTTAATATTTGAACTTTTTAAAATTATGTAACAATTTGCAAGGAAGATAAATACATGGAAAGGTGATTTTTTTGTATTTCTGAAATGTATGTAAGTATAAAAATACCCATCTATTAAACCAAAATCTAATTCAAAGATCAAAATTATAAATAAAAAAAAAAAGGTTAATATAATCCTAGTTATGTTGTTTTGTCTTATTTCTTTAAAAACTATCAAACTCGAATGTGAAAAGTTTTGAATGAAAAGAACTAATTTCAAAGAAAAAGTGAGTAGCTTGGTGTTGCCATAGTAATCAAAAATAATATGAAAATTTTATTGCCAACCTTGCATGTTTACATATTTAGCATTTTCAAAACCTGCTAACTCAAAGTTAAATATTTAATTTCTTTCCATCAAGGTGGTCTAGGATCACACCAACAAGAATCTAATGAAGACTTTTTTTAAATAAGTATGTCTAACATTCTATTCAATTTGTCATTGGGTAAAGCTGAACATTATTATAAAACCAATATCAAAGAAAATTATAGTTAATGCTATGAAAAATTTTGGAGGGTAAATAAAATCCTTGTAAATTGAACTCTGAATACGTCTGGATTATTCATAATACAAAGGGTTAAAATGAGATAAAAATACAAAAAAGACTCTGTCAGCCTCCTTTCACGGCAGGAGGCTTCATGGGTATTGGTAATTGAAAATGAATTCTAATATGAATATAAATTTGGATGTACATATATATAAATATGTATCTACGTATGTTTCATGAATGTTGTATAAATTCTAGAGTTCTCCACCGATTTGGTTCAAAATCGGTATAGGGGAGCGTTGGGGAAACTGAATTCGAATCTTTTTGCTGAAATGAATAATCTCGGTGACCATCTTGAATTTCTAGAGTTTTGCACAGATTTATTTCAAAATCAGTACAAGTTGAGGAGGAGCTGAACTCGTATCTATAGTCAAAATGCAAAATTTCAGTGTCCATCATTAAATTCTAGAGTTCTGCACCTATTTGGTTTTAAATTGGCATAGGGGAGATTAGAAGGGAGTTACACTCGAATGTTTTGCCAAAATGCACAATATAACCGAACATTTGATTATGCCAGGCCATTGTTTCAATAGGTAGACTGGCAATGCAATGCAACATCTGAAATGCCTTGAAGTGGAAGGGAGAAATGCTGGGAATGTGTTTTACAGGAGGAAAAGATGCCTCTTGAAATATGTTCACAGTCACCAGAACCTTTAAAGAGATTACTGTTAGAGACAACGCCGGAATCAAAACACCTTTTAAAGAATGCTAGCGGATACAATTCAGCATTCAGATGACATCTTTTGGAGCAAACATTATAAGGGGACTGGTTTTATGAGCACATTCAAAGTACAACTTAATTTTTTTTATTTCTTAACAGAGTTATACTTTCACCTTACAATATTACACCCAGTTTACTAGAACTCACCTCAAAACTTTACTACAAACAATTTATAACCCCGAGCAACGCCGGGTACACAAGAGCTAGTATTTAATAATTTATCACCATAAATTTAATTCTTCAAACAAATGGACTACGAAAATAAAATAATTACGAGGTGTGTTCAAAAGAAAAGGTGAATTTTGAATTTTCGTGGGCTGTGTACATTCAATTATCGATTTTTTTTTTTTTTATGTTGGTACACATATGTTTATCATATGTTAGCATTATCAGCCATTTTGGATCAGTAGTTTGTTTTTGACAACAAAAAAAAAATCGATAATCGAATGTACACAGCCCGCGAAAATTCTAAATTCACCTTTTCTTTTGAACACACCTCGTATGTAATATTGATAACCTTGAAAAGAATGGAAAAAAAATTTCCCCATTTCAGAAGGCTGCTCTAACTCAGTGTACTACCGTGCCATAGCGATCACATTAGTTCTGTCCTCAAGTGGTGGGAAGTGTAACCAACGACATAGTTGCTCTAATATCTTGAGATGAACATTATTACTAATGATAGACAGTAAATATCCCCTCTTCTCCTACTGGACTGTTTTTGTGAGACAAAAACTGTGGCACTTAACTTTATCAAAGCCTTTTGACCGGACACGCCACTGAAGACTGTCAGCAAATTCCCACCTTGCAGTTGTCTCATAACTTTGTCGACTTGGATTGCCGAATAAAAAAAATGTCTACACAAATGATGCCGATAGTTACACTTCTTCCTCCCATTCAATCGTTTCTGGAATCTCAAAAGGACGCTCAGATCCCAATATTACTTTACATGTACATTAATGACTATCTGTTGTGTGCACCAAAGCACTGTGATGCTAATGATAAAATAGTTTGATAGTTTTTGTTTGACAGACCTCCTAAGGAGAATGAATCAATAATGGCTTTGAAGCAGAAAAAATATAGTCAAGTTGCGAGGGCTTCGTCTTGTGGAAAGAATAACCTAACCCAATTTATTGTTTCAAAGACCTAATAGTATTTGATTTAGGTCAAAGAGATTAAACGGAAAATCAAGTATCCTTTAACAGAATCTTCCAAACAAAACTTTCATTGAAATATGTACTCGGTGTTTATGAAATATGTTGAGCTATGGAACATCATAAAATTTTACAATCAAATGTTTTTGTCTAGATAAATAATACTCGTACATAGGCGTAATATCTAACACCACCTGAATAAAACAGCACAAAGGATATCCATAATATTTTTTGTAAAAACATTTGCACTTACTTTGCTGAAGTACCCGACGGTGTGACAGCCCTCGGAGTCGGCAAGGGTCATCACGTAGAACAGGAACGGCTCCACGTCGTAGTACAGGGTTTTGTGGTCGAGGAAGAACTTGGCAAGGAGGCAGAGCTGCTGGCAGTACTGCTTGTGTCTTCTGCCATCCACTTGCCACACCCCCAGCCTGCCCTTGCGGTAAACCTGGAGAAATATCACATAAAAATTAATCATCTTGGTGAATCAAGGGTTTCCTACGGATAATGATGAGGTTCATTTAGCATTTCAAATATCATTGTTTGGTGTCCTTAGTTGGGAACAAGAAACAAAGGTCATCCGCAGGTGAGATGGGCTGATGACCTAAAAATAACAGTGGGTAAGAGATACCAAAAATAAGAAAGGCTGGAAATATTGAAAACAATGCTGAAACACGAAGGGCTTATGAAGAAGAAGCAGAATGATGTACATATATAGAATATGGTGGATGGTGTTTGATGGACAACAGATTTTTAGAGAAGGACAATCAAGGAGAAAAAGACCTGCTGGAGAGCATTGAATTGATGGGATAGTCAGCAATTGGGACTGTTATGAGCCTGAAGGGGGTAAGAAGGGGAAGGAGGTGGAAAGAGGAAGGTTGGAAAGAACCTGACTATTCAGATCTGGTCACCAACATGACTAATGTCATTTCAAATAATTTTTCAGTTTTCTTAGGAAGAAATGTTTATAACCCGTGTTTAAGCAGGGCCTGATTTGATGGACATTTTGTGATCATTTTTGTCTGCGTTGTAAGGCAAGGAACTGGAGAAGGGGGTGGGGGGAAAGGTAGGAGTCAAAATTGAAGAAGGAAAAATAACACAGTATTTAGTCCTGCTAAATATCTCTAGTTGCACTACTGCATGGCGGATAATGTTTGTATTGACCTCATCTCCCGGTGGATGTCTCCAGACACACTTGGCTCTGTGTCGGGTGATGCCGGGGGCCGTCTTGTGGTGGTTGAGGCAGAACTCGCACAGGTAGATCTGGGGCAACCGGGCCGCGTCCGCTGGGTAGGGGGACTGGTACCACGCCTCCATGCAATACTTGCCCATGCACACGTATCTAAAAAAGAACAGAAAAAAAATCTCAAAAACAGACCATTTTGGTTGAAAATACGTGGTGTCCGGAAACTAGTAGTACAAGCGGGAAACTAATGAATCTGCATCACCTTTGAAGTCGATTTTGTGTATACTTACGCGGTTTTGTACCACCTAAATTATTTTGGAATCATGTGCATTTGCTACTTGCGCTTAAATGAAACTAATGAATTGCATTTTTTTACACAGAGTAATTTTTTTTTATATAACTGAGAATAAAGAAATAACAAAAGGTTTCTTACAAATCTATGCACGTATGCTTAACACCAAATTTTATTTAATTTTCCACAAATGGAATAGGCCTTTTACAAAAATAAAAATACATTACTTCTATTTGTACAAAGTACAAAAATAATAATATAAACAAGACCATAATATAAGGTTAAAAAAATCGTATTATTCTTACAGATACTGATTTTTATATTAATACATTATTGTACACAAACATGCAGATGTTGAAGATTCAATCGAACTTGTAAACAATAATAAAAATCTTAAACAACTAAACCAAATTCACTCAAAATTCACATAGAACACAAATTCAAACCAAAACTCTTGCCTCACAACTTCAAAATGGAGCGTTACACGTGGACCATGTGTTTTTAGCTAGTGTGGTTGCAGAAATTAAGGCTCTGAGAAAAACAAATAAAAGAAGAATTACAATACAATGTATTTATTCTTCATGGGGTAGAGTGTCATAAAAATGGTGACAGTCTGCTGGAATTACCGATTTTAGTTCTTGCAAATGGTTGAACTTTGTTTTGGTGATTTTAAGTCGGGGACTATGCAATCGATTTAGGTGAATGTCCTGATAGTTGGCGAGACTCTACCCAAGAAGAGTAAAATATTCTCCGTCAAATGTTAACTTATAATCGATTGTTCCGTTAGGAATTCGGATTATATCTCAGAGCCCTGACATTTACAACCACACTATCCCCCACTGAACGGCATGGTCTGATCGATTCAAAAATCAAAAATCTTTTATCGGAATAATCCTTGAATAACTTGTGGTTTTAGTGGTGCCTCTCGAGTATTGGCGTGGTAAAAATATTTGCCTGTTTGTGACTTTTCTTTCAATTACTGGCTGAACAGTTACGCCCCATTTGTGTGTGATACTCTTCTAAAATTATTGAGTGATTATTACATACAAAAGCGCACTAGAAACAACGTTGTTCCTATTTTGTGCAATGCTTCCAACTGTGAAGATAGTTACCGGTTTTAGATCATTATCAAATAAATTAGAAATGTAATCGATGAAAAATGCAGCGTACGTTGTTGATTTTAAATCAGATTCCGTTTCGTCGAACCTATAACACATCACATGATTATTCCTTAGGTTGTAAATCGTAAATTGAAAATGGCATTAAGATGAGGACATAAATTTACAGCTTGCAGTTCTGCGGTTAAGGCGTGGCTCTTTCCTTTGGCCAACTCTTTATCTTTAGATTTCTCACCTCTAAAGGCGTTCTTAGACAATCATTTTTTTCGTCCAGTTTCCATGTGGATGAAAAAAAGTATTGTATAAAGACGTCTTAACCGAATCTTTGAGTTCAACATGGGTTTTGTAATGATCTTCAGATATAGTTCCCACATTATAAACGCAGCATAAGTCACACTTATCTTTCTCGGGTACGAATAGGGAAATATTTTCTCCATTGTAAACATAATTGAATAGCTTCCTGGCAAGACTTTTTATTTGGTATCCTGCTCCTAAATATGATGCAGTTCTAGTTTGGATTGTATTATTGGTTGAGGGTAGAGTTTTCTAGATGTTTGTCGGCAATAGTGAGATGGTAATTTTGGAAGGGACTGGAAAAATGTTTTTACGGTGTCTGTTTTTTTAATCTATCCCCATTCACTGCTGGTATTAGAGACATTCATATTATTCTCAGACCCTACACAGTGATTAACCACAACTGTGTTCTGAGAATCCCCGGTTGCTCCTAACCAATACCGCATGAACCATTCTTTTATGCTCAAAGTACGAAGACAAACTCAAACTTTTCTGTCATTTAATTTCAAATAATATACTTTCGTATCAGAGCGTTTTGAGTTAATATTCTTTGTCCCTTTTTGTCATGATTTTGTCACCAGAGAAACAACAAATGTTTTTTCTGGTCATATACCATCAAATCAAAGTTATTATAGAATCTACGTTGAAATGTTACAAAAACAATGAAAAAAGCTTACTTTACTCTTTCTACAGTGGTAACAAAACTCGCAAGAGCTCGTGAAATACATGAAGGTTTACTAGTGTTTATTAAAACATGCGCAGGATTAGCCGCATTTTTCGGTGCGGCTTGTTTCCGTGATTATGCACCGAATGATGTAGCTGTGCTCATTTGATGAAACTGAATACCAATTGTACTAAAATGTGCCAATCAGAACGTAGTTTAATGTCACGCGAAATCTCATTTTTGTTACTCGAAAAAATTATGCGGCATTGCAAATGTTAGTTACGCAGATTTGCAGTACAACCGACGATAAAGTTGATTCAGGGAACAACAAGAAAATAATTCTTAAAATGCTTACAGGAACAAAATTTTTCAATTTGTATAACCTAACCTCTATTGCCTGCAGCCTTTTAGTCACTCCCAAATAAACGGTTCCATGATAAATCAAGACACGTATGAAACGGGACACTTTTTAAAAGTGATATAAAGTTTTGATAGTATGAAAAAAAAAAAAAAAATTTGTCCGAAAACATAATCAAACATAATCTAACCTAATCTAATTAATCTTTTTTTTATATAAAAAAATAATAATAACAGTAATTATTAAAATATATTATTAATTAAGTTAGGTTTCGAGCTAGTTTTTTTTGTACTTATAATAGCTTTATATCACTTGTGTGCCGATTCATATGTGTGTTGAATTATTCGGTCACCCAAATAAACGCATTCATTTACCAGCTCAATGCTTTTGCATGTACAGGGCTGCAAAATGTTTTGATGAATACAAGTAAAGTTATGGGATATTATTGCAGGCGTAATCAGTGGTGGTTTTCTCTAAAGAGCGATGGTGCAGTGAACTACCATTCAAAATATGACAAAATACTTGTATTATAATACAAGCACATTTTAAACAGCCGCTGTTAAAATTCCGTATAAAAATCCGCATAACCGAATGGATTCAGCACATTTGGGCTCACGATCCCAAGCAAATTACTTTATAATGGGTGTTTTTTTAGAGGTATACAAATTCAAAATGAAAAAAAACACATTAAAATAATGTTAATGTCGATGATATTGGCTTTATTTAATAGATAATTTTATGCCATTATTGTTTAAATATGATGCCCAGTGGCGGTCATGATCGAAACCATAGCATGTGGAGATATAAAGTGCATAAATTTATTTTATTTGTATTTATAATTAGTTCTGCGTAATGAGACCATTTTAGCAGAACCGTAAAGTTTAGTTGCATTCATTTGATAGCAATAGATAATCGTTAATCCGATATGACAAATGCCGTATTGTCAACATATGCAAAATGATTAACTATGTTTAAAAAGTTTTTTCGTTATTGATACAAATACAATATAAAGCGTCGGTTCGAAAATTGATCTCTGCCAGCACACATATTTTTATCCAACTGATTTTTTCTAATATTTTTACAAGTAAATTTATTCATTTTACACAATAAATAAATAATACACGGTTATTATTAGCTGTTTATTGTATTTTAAAATGCACCGAGGCATAGATCAAAAGTTTTTTAACCCTTTAAATGCCAAAAAAAATAATAATAAATCGAAATGCTCAGAATGATATACGTATATATATTTTTTTGATTCTCCGTGACGTAGATTCACCAGTTTCCCGCTTATACCAATAGTTTTCGGACGCTGCGCATAAGACATAAGAGTTTACCTCTGTGCCACAGGTGTGGACTTACTGCAACCAACAAATACATTATTCATGTAAGGTTGCAAGAACTATTCTATGTACCAAAAACTTGCGCTCATCAGAATGCGCCTTTCAATAAAGTGATACAGAAGCTTTATGATGCTGAACCGACTGTTGACATTTCCAATGCCATGACAGTTCAGCAATGGGTTATGAATAACCTGACAATGTTGGAATTCCTCTCCTTTCATCGTTAAAAAAGAAAAATGATTCTTGTGCAATGATGGAGGACTGGTGGGGCTAGCAGAGGATTGAACCCGCGACGCCGCAGTGGGAACCCGACACTTGGACCACTCGGCTACCAACAGATCATATATTATTACGATATTAGAATTGGTAACTATATAAAACAGTATAGTTACGAACAGAACACAATAAAAAGTAAAATAGCTTTGGTTAGGTAAAGTTAAGTTTTTTTTCATCTTTTTTCATAACATTCCTTCAATGGTTCTGTCACGGAATCATTAGAATTATGGTTTGTGCTTTTGGAAAGCGAATAATCAAAACAAAAGTGTGGTTATCCTCACCTCGTCCCTTTAGAAGGTGGCATATTCTTCAGCTCCTCCTCGATCTTGTAGGCGGCGGCGGCCTGCGCCTCCCGAAAGAGAGCCAGGTCGTAGTCGGGCACAAAGCCCTCCAGCACAGGTTCCCGCTCCTCCACTTGCTGCTTCACGTCCGCAGCTGGGGCTGATGGGGGTTTCCATTTGGAGCGCATTTCCTGAGATATTAAGGTTTTAATTAGACTTAATTAACATCTTAGGTGTGTGATTTTTATTTTATTTTTGTTATGAAAATAGGGCAACACCAATAGATGAGTGAAATGTTTTACTCCATGAACAGAACACACGGGTTCTAAAAAAGTTATTATTATTATTATATACAAATATTTTAAAAGAACTGGTTAACACATTCTCGAAATACATAGGAGAAAATAGCAGAAAACATCCACTGTAGCCACTTTCTCTCAAACAAGCTGGCTGCAAGGGTGCCCCCTATGATGCTACCCTAAACTAGACAATTTTTTCTCTAAATTTGAAGTTACGTGTACTCACCTCTGGAAAACGAGACATTTTGGTATCCCGAAGCTTTCTGTCACGTCATCGGGACAGAGTACCAGAAACTGGGGTGGTCCCGTTTAAAACGGGGTGTATTTTTTTATTATTTATTGAGTTAGTTCATATTACATTTTATGTATATAAACTAAAGCGTACATCGTTACATTTCATTGTTTATTATATTATATTTTTACAATTAGCATAAGAATTATTTTTAAATACTAAATAATAATACAATTCCTTTAAAAGATTGGTAATCACTTTGTGGCATCATTATTAATAAATTAATAAAAAATTACTTTGTAATCACCACTTTTTAATGTATACATATCAACATGTTTCGAAAGTGAAGAATTTTTATTTATGTTCATAATTTGTCTATTATTACATTATTGTGTTCTATGTTTATCATTTGTCTATACTTGACATTATTATTATTTTGTATTATGTATGTCCTGATGAGGAAAGCTTCGCTTTCGAAACATGTTGATATGTATATATTAACAAAGTGGTGATTACAAAGTAAATTTTAATTAATTTATAAATAATATTTTTCAGACTCTCAGGTATTCCGTCATGCATTTTCAGTCCTCTATACATTAAGCAGTTCTGTGACTCTGTTTTCCGCATATGCGGTAATTTAATTCTATTTTTTTTTTTTATATATTTATTTATTTGTTTTTTATTTTTTTTGTGATAGAAAGCAGTCACTTTATGGTTAGACATATTTAATAAAAATAAAACATTAACTTAGTTTATAACCACGAGAATTTTATTTAATTTTATTACGACCGACCGGTTTCACTTAACATAAGCATCTTCAGGGTACAAAAATTAAAACTGTAAGATGCTTATGTTAAGCGAAACCGGTCGGTCGTAATAAAATTAAATAAAATTCTCGTCGTTATAAACAAAGTTATTGTTTTATTTTTATTAATTCTATTTACATTTCTGGTTTCATAATATGTACATTTTTATTAAAAACAATTTCACCCACAAAAAAATCTTGGCATTTCATTATTCAGAATTTTATGTATAAAAATTGTACAGTAGCCTTTTTTTATTGGAATCCAATCAGGCTCTTCTCTCATTCGATTGATTTTTATATATTTTCCTTTCCTTAGTATACACATAGTTCTGTTTTGAATCATTCTAGCTTGTTTAGGTATTCTTCATTGGCCAACTATAGAGCAGTAGTCTAAATTCGCACTTGTTTAGCGCATGCGTCGTAGGCCAATTGGAGTCTGGACTAAGTTAATCAATAAAAACTTGTAATAACAAACCTTGACTTTAAGTTGGTACGCTCTGTGTTCTAAGCTGGGTTGATGCGTTCTCCGCGCGGCTAACGCGTGGTGCGCTTTCCGCCTCGCTTCCACAGTCTGCCGTATGCTAGTGTACCGGGCGGCGCACTCTTCCGTGTTGGTATTGTGGTAGGTCGGACACGCCTCTATCGTAAAGTGCTTTTCTAATCTGCCACCTACAAAAATATTGAAATAATATAATAATAATAACAGAAGAGAAAAATGAACATTGATTAGGCTAATAATAAGGCCAAACTGGAATATATTTTTTATGTTTGCATTACCGCCATCTACTGACAAAACAAAAATTATTTTTTAAATTTAGCTAAGTAACCAACCACGTGAGAACCAAGAAGAAAACTGTGCAGATTTTGTTAGGAACAAAATAACATAGATAAAACAGATTTCTATAAATCCGCTGAAAATGCTGTCAACCTAAAATCAAATCAGATTGAAGTTTGCACAATATTTCACAGCAATTGATCATTTAGCTTCATTATTACATGAAATTAATATTATAACATCTCTTATCATTAAAGCATCTCCCATTAAAGAGTACAACTATGCATATACATTTTACTAAAATAGATAATATTATTGAAAACGTAAGACATAAAAAATGACCTTATAAGAACTGTTATCTCTATAATAAGCAAAGACCAGGATTTTAACAGTAGCTTCCCTTCAAAAGTATAATTCTTAAGTCAAGTAGTTGTTTTAGTGTAGTTAGTCAACATTAAAACAGTTTTTTTTATAGTTGAATACATAATACAGAAAGGAAACTCACTCAAATGCCCCTTAGAATCACAACCTGGCAGTGGACATCGGGGCTCCATCCCTCTCTCCAGATCCTGTGGCCGCAGTCCTCGCTCAGCCACCATGCCTGGGGGCCCCCCGAACCCTAGGCCTCCCCCACGGCCCTTCACAGGACATAAGAGGGCGGGGGGGCCCTTTGATGAAACAGTGGCTCGTTTGACAGGGCTTTTAGAGGCAGACCTGCTATTAAAAATATACAATATTATGTAACATAGTGGTAGTATGTCAAAGAACAGATAATATCAATTAATAATCGTCTATTCGATAATTTATGTAATAAAATAAATTAATAAAGGAAATTCATGTTTTACAATTATTCGGGATGCTTACAATGCAGTTTTCAGATTGTTTTTTATGGATTCTGTAGGTAATGTCTGCATATATTATAATAAATATATGTAACTAAGTTTTAATAGTGAACCAGCGATTAATTGCCTGTTAATTTTTAATATTCACGATTAATAAATGTAAACAAATTTGTAATTGTACAATAAATACCTCTCTTCAAATACAAAATGACCAAAGAATAGGGTCCAAATTAATATATATTATAATATAATAAATCAAGAGTTAACAAAAGATACATAATATATGTCAAATGTGATGTTTTTACATGTTTTATAAAATAGGAGTGTGCAAAATTTTTCCAAAAGGATCAAAATTATATTCTACTCCCACACTAGCTCCTCAGCAATGATCAAAAATGGAGTTATCCGGTTAGTTAACCTTTGAAATATCTATAACAGATTGTCCATAAACAGGTCATAACCGATCAAAGTACCCCAGGTGATTTTTCACAAAAACGGGGCTGCATTAATTAATCCAGTAATTATTATTAGTTAATTAAGGCCATCCACCGGCTAAAATTTTAACGAAATCACGCGCTCCTTTTGCAGGTGGCGACAAGGATCAAAATCCCGCTGTACATCGGCCGCATGTTTCGATTTCAGCAAAAAAACATCACCAAAATGCGTGTTTTATTCTATTCTGTAAAGCTCAGACATGATTATTAAAATTTTTTACGGTCATATTCTAAAAAACTTAATTTATCACAATGAACAATGCGAAAATATGGGAAAAAAGAGTTCATAAGTAGGAGATTTTGCGCTTTAAACATTTTTTTTAATGTCTCATACTTTATTTTTTTCTAAGCTTATAAAAAGACATACCAAAAAAGTTGACAGTTAAATGAAAAGCCAAGGTGTGATCTACTTGCAGTATTTAATTCAATTATCTATGATATTTCTAGGCCAACAAATTCTCAAACCGAAAACACACGATTTTGCATTACTTCCCATTGCATCGCCTTAACGGTCAAAGATGGAGTTAACTGGTGTCCAGATTAAGACATTAAAATATTATCCTTTGAAATATCTTTTATTATAACTAAAGTCGAACTCGGTTATAATGATCACCGCAGTAGCGAGTTCACGGCTATAATGTGTAATTACTCAATGATATTTTAGTTCATGCTTATTTTCACGTAATCGTTGACTATTGTAATGAGAATGTATCAATGATATACCGTACAAATAATTTTGCCATAAATACAGACATAGATCATCGACTGAATTTTTTTTTTTTAAGTAACAACACACAAAGGAAGCGGCATAGCGCAGTGGCAAGCGGGGCGGTGACTGAAGGGAATTTCATTAAATCCCATTAAGGATGGATTAATATTTTTATGGCACTACCTGTGTAAGATTGTCGGCAATGTGAAAAATTCCTATCCATCTGTAAAATTATCATAAAATCTGCGAAAGTGATGAGAAAATTAGGTTTTGCAATTTTGTTCCCTTTTTACAACTCTTGTATTATTAATACACATTGTCAAATTCATTTTAAAAACCAATAAAAATGTACGAGTACTACATTCCTACATGGGGAAAGTTTATGCTAGTGATACAACAGTTTTAGTAGAGGGGCCACTTTACCTAATATCAAATGCGGCTCGTGACCTACTAACGAATTTTTAGATTTTTTGAGTGGGGCCCCTCCCCACTCAAAGAATCTAAAAATTCATTAACATTCAAAATATGATAAAGAGAAGTTAATAAATATGAGTTTAGATACCTCTTAGCCGGACCCGTATCAGCATCGGAATCCGTATCGCTGTTGGCTGCCCTACCCATGACGTGCCTCGACTTCCGGCGGCTCGTAGACCTGGTCAGCTTCCTGGTGATGGAGGCCGAGGAGCCGCTGTTGGTCATAACGCTGGAGGAGTTGGTCAACAGCTTGCTCGGAGCCGTGTTTTCTGCGTCAGAGTCGGTCACCAGTACCGAGGACGCCTCCTTCGTGGGGGTGTTCTACAATACAAACAGTTCATATTATCAAATTTTATTTATTTACTGTTTTTAGACAATTAAAATTTATTTTTCTCCATACAATTATTAACCTCACTAGGACTAAGCCTGCATTCAGGGTAAAAAATTCACAATTGAATAGATATAATACAAATTAAAAATAATAGTGATAAAGAGAGAAAATTTGTAGAACGAAGGTGAGTTAACAATTTAAGGGGATTCACTTCGTAAAATTCAAACAAAATCACGTACTCCTTATTATGCAGGTGGCGAAAAGGTTAAAATTCCCACTTAACACCGGCCACATGTTTCAATTTATGCAAAAAAAAAAACATCATCAAAATGCGTATTTTATTTTATTTTGTGAAGCTCAGGCATAAATATTAAAATGTTTTTCAGTCATATTCTAAAATACTTAATTTTCCACAATGAACAATATGACAATATCCGAAAAAGGGTTCGTAAGTAGGAGATTTTGCACCTTAATGATTTTTTTTAGGTCTCGTACATTACTTTTTTCTAGGCTTATAAAAATACTAACCAAAACATGCACAGTTAAACCTAAGGCCAAGAAGGAGTGTTCTACTTGCAGTAATTAATTAAATCATCTACGATATTTCTAGGCCATCGAATTTTCAAACCAAAAATACATGATTTTGCATTACTTTGCATTGCATCGCCTTGACAAAAGTTTTGAGAGATGGAATACAATAGATTAATAAAAAATAAAAAATACATATCTATGTATACATAGATATTTTAGAAAAAAATAATGTAAATGAAAAATAAAGATTTATAAGCTATTTATACATTGCAAATATCAAATAGTGTTCATAACTCATCCCTGCTGCTGTTTAGCTACATTAGCTTTCGTCTTGATATATTTCTGGACAGATACTTTTGGCCGTGGTGCAGCTAACAATTAACTACTTTCCAACATCTAAAATAAGGATAGGTTAAACATTCCAAACAGTTCAAAATAATAGTATTTAATATTACAACGTAGTTCAAAGTATGAAGTTGTGGTTATATATAAATTTGACTAAAATATGGATAAAATATAAAAACAACCCGGACTTAGTTCTTCCAAGATTATACACGTTAATAATGATTAAGATTGGCTTCAATCGAAATTGTTATTTTAATATTATGCACGTGTTAAACCGATTCAAATTAGTTTCAGTAATTCGTTTGTCTTTTAAATGGAGAATGCTTCTAAATTTGTGAGTATTCATGTTATTAAATAACATTCTCATTGATAACATAGTGGGAAGTTCGGTAATTTAAACTAAGTAAGCAGTGAGGGAGTAAGTTTAAGTAACAGGACCCTGAATAGGATTTCTAAATATACATATATATTATGTGTATATCATTGTTGTACGCAGATAATAAGTGTACTTTTGTGAAAAAATTACTAAATTACACTACATAAAAATTAATGTTATTATTAGGACTGAACGTGTTTGTGCAAAATGCTTACTCGATCAAAATCTCCCCGGTAAAAGTAGTAAACATGCCCACTCTCGAGTTAAACTAATGCTGGAGGTTCTTCACCCAACACTAAACATGTTTTGTAAACAAAAACATAAATAGATTTCAAAATGGTTATTGGAATTTACAATCATTCATACAGAAACACTCTGGTGTTTCTCTAAGTACATTTTAAGCTTAATAAAAGTTATCATTGCAAAACACTTAGAATAGATTGCCATAAAGGTTTTATTACCAATCGTTACCAAAATGAATACATTCAAGAGATAAATAAAATTATTAATATATTCTCGAAAATGAAAGCAACATACCTTTTCAGTCTTTACAGGCTCTAGTTTACTAGCCCTGGATTTGTTCAGTTTAGCAGTTAATATAGCTGCCCTTTTAGGAACTGGGCTCTTCCGCAATGGCGGGGTTTTTCGGGAGGGAGGAGGACTCTTCCTGGAAGTCGGTGGACTTTTTCTGGAAGGTGGTGGACTCTTTCTGGAAGGAATTGGACTTTTCCTCGAAGATGATGGGCTCTTTCTGGAAGAGGATGGACTCTTCCTCGATGAAGATGGACTCTTTCGAGACATATCACTCTTATCCGAAACGGCACTCTTCCGAGACACGGAGCTACTCTCACTATCGGAGCTGGATGCTGAGGCAGTGGACTCACTGTTCGTAGAGCTGCAAGACGAGACAAATGCTTTGGAGGTGAATTTACTGTTTTTTTCTTTGTCGGGTTTTTTCTTGACAGCGGGAGGAGGCGCTTTCGATATACTACCCCTCTTCTGTCGAGGAGGAGGCTCCGTCTCTTTAGGCTTCTCCACCGCAGTGGGGCCCTTCCCCTTCTCACTGGATGAGGAGGAAGTCTTGGGGGGACGACCTTTGGGCTTAGTTTGCGAAGGAGGGGGCAAACTCTTGCCAGAAGGTTTGGGTGTTGGTTTAGGTGCATTGACTTGCTCAGGTTCTGATTCTGAACTATTGTCTGGAGAAAATATGCTTTTCTTCTTAAGAGGTTTCTTCTCCGGTTTAGCCTCTGGTTTAGACGTGGCAGGAGGGGGTTTGGTGGTGGCAGGAGCGCGGGATGGTGGTTTGGCGGGCGCAGGGGGACGTGACGGGGGACGGGAATTACGTGATGTGGAGTTTGGTGCTGTTTTAGGTTTAGAAGGTGCCGATGAACGCCTTCGCGGAGGGGGAGGTTTGGTTTCACTTTTAATTTGCACATCTTCTTCACTGGATGAAGCAGAAGGCTTTTTAACAGGAACTTTCACTGGGGTTTTGTCTGATTTGCCTTTAGGGGCGGACGTTTTCTCCTGTACTTTGTTATTGGGAAGTATGGGCTTGGCAGGTGCTGTGTCGGTGCTGCGGCGCGGCGTGGGGCGCCGTGGAGGAGGGTCCGGAGGGGCTGCGGGGGCCGCAGCGGCCGATACAGGCGCGCTCTCCTGCGGCCGTGGCGACTCCTCGCTGCTGCTACTATCTGTATCACTAGTGCTGCTGCCCGAGCCAGAGCTACTGGAAGAACCCGAGCTACTGCTCGAGTCTGAGCTGGAACCCGAGCTTGACTCCGTGCTGCTGTTAGCCTGTCGAATTGGAAGTTCGCAGTTATAATAAACAATGACTACTTAACCTAGTATTTAACATTCCAAACAGGACGAAATCTGATATAAATGTAAGAAAACTTTATTCTATTACATTACCTGCTTTTTAAGTGTCATGTTATAAAAAGGATTTCGTGAAATCGGTGTTTAACTTGACAAGTTTCTAAAAAAACGTAAACAGACACAGAGAGGACGCCATTAATTCTTTGACATTTTCATTAGTGTAGCCATATCAAAAGTAACTGTCCGTTCATAAATGTTTGAAGTGGCATTATTTTCCCGGGCAACACTAAAAATCTTTGGAGGTGGATGGGAATAATATAAAATGTAAATTACAATAATAAAAAATCATTCCCCTTCACACAAATAAAAATAAAAAAAAAACCTGGAGGAAATCAGTTGAAAAAAGAAGAGAAGTCCATATTTATTTTATTTACGCTGTTCTGAGACGGGGTCTTTGTTTATATAGGTACAAAAGTTTTTTTTTATTATTATTGCTCTAGGATAATATTTTTCGTTTAAAAAAACATTTCAAGGGTGCTTGGCACAAGATTTTGTTTGTCGGGTTTATCGTTCTGGGGAACTTCAACATTCATAATGAACAGTGGTTGAAGCTCTCACGTTCAACAAACTCGGCTGACTGACATGCAGAATCCTTTGCCCTTTTAGCCACGGATTGAAGCAATTGGTTCAGGAGCCTACAAGGATTCCTGATGTCCAGACTTACCGCTCCAATTTATTAGACCTATTTTTAAGTACCGAGCTACATGGTTATGGGATGTCACTGCACCTTTAGGATTGTCCGACCACTACCTAGTGACGACATCAATCCTATTAACTTCAGACCTCCAATCGAGAGGCTGAATTGATTCGGTTTGCGGGCTCACTTTAACGCTTTCCCATATTCAGTTGTCTGTTTTAAGACTTCGGATCCTTCAAGATGTACCCAGGAAATTGGTGAAGTCATTACATCTGCGATGGATGGCTTCATTCAATCCACTGTTAAACAAACTGGTGTAGGCTCCAAGCCGAGGTTCAGTAGACAATGCTCCGAAACCGTTCAACGAAAAAAGGAGGGTTACTGAGCCTACAATACTTCTTGAATGTCGGAAAATAGATCAGCATATAACAAATTGGCAAAGGAAAGCAAGAGAATCATCAATTAGTCCAAATTTGAGCACGACCTACATATCAGCAAAAAGCTAGCTGCCTGTCCTGGTATCAGATCATTCTGGTAGCTAGCGTGCTCCATAGGTCACAATTTCTGCAAATCCAGTCTGTCACCTCTTACCTGACCCTGCGGTTCATTAGCGAACACCGCCACCAAAAAGGGCAATCTTTTAGGGAAAATGTTCGTGTAAAACTTTGCTTTCGATGATCAAGGCGCCGTTCCGCCGTCGGTTCTTCACTACGGTTTCTATATTAAAAAGGTGAGGATCCGGCATTGAGATGTACTCCACGTCTTACGGTGGCTCGATGTTAATAAAGCTAGTGGGTCTGACGGAATTTATGCTCTAGTATTGCAGAGGTGTGCTGCAGAGGTGGCTTCAATTTTGACAAAACTCTTTAAAATGTCCCTGTAGTTTGACTCTGTGCCCTTTAGTTGGGAAAGGGCGGCCATTCATCCTATACCTAAGAAAGGAGACCGCTCCAACTCGCCCCACTACCACCCCATAGCGATCACATCAATTCTGTCCAAGGTGATGAATCGTGTGATTAACGACAAACTGCTCGCATACCTCGATAAGAACAAATTTACTAACGACCGTCAAATACGGATTCCGGCAGAACCGCTCGTGCGGTGATCGTCTTGCGTATGTGGCGCATATTTGGGGGCGGTGACTGGAACGTCACGGTGAGACTCAAACGGAAGCATTGGACATTTCCTGGATCTGGCACCGAGGACTTGTCAACAAACTGCCATCTTACGGACTTCCCATATCCTTGTGTACGTGGATTGCCGATTTTTTGAGTGAGAGATCGATTCAGACGGTGGCTGACGGTTTCATCTCTTCCCCACATTCAATAAATGCTAACGTCTCACAGGGACCGGTTCTGTCGCCGACATGGTTTTTATTGCACATCAATGACCTCTTGATATGCATCAATTCATTGTTACGCGGATGACAGTACGGTCAATGATAGCTTTTAGTTTGACAAGCCCCCAAAGGGCACACAAACTTCAACGGCTCGGGGGGCTTTGAAGCAGAGAATATTCGGTTACCTCGAGGGGTTTCCTCTTGGGGTAAGAATCACCTCGTCAAATTTAATGTTTCAAAGACCCAATCATGTCTGATTCCGTCTAAAATGGATCGAAATGACAATCTAGTTTCCTTAATGGAAGCAATCTTTCCAACAAACCCTCCAATGATATGCTTGGTGTAACCCTAAGTGACCAGCTCAGGTATGGAGGCTCCACCGTAGCCAGAGGAAATTTAGTCTCTCAGTAGCTGGGCGTATTGTACAGAGCTTGCAGATACTTTAAAAGTACACAACTGCCGCCTCTGGTCGGGAGCCCAAAATATCTGAAAAACCCTCATCTGTGCGCAAATTGGCCGTCCGTTTGATAGATTCCCCTTTCTTATTAATTAAATTATTTCCGTCAGGGCCTCTCGTAAAAAAAAAACTTTTTAATAAAGATTCCTCTCGAACAAATTCAATAGTTTGAAGTATTATGGAAATAATATTATTTTTAAAGTTGGTTATTATAACTTCAGTGGTTTATTTAGCAACCATTATTATAAATCTGTCCAACGCATAAACTTGGGAAAAGGCCCACACGGAAATTGGTATAAAGAAAATTTAAAAAAAATGGCTCGATAGGAATCTACTTACCTTAAAGATTTCCAAAAATCAAATACTTGACATTCAGTAAAACCAATGTTAGGCAACCAAAAATCTGTAAACTATCACATATTTTGAAACAACAAGTAACGTTATGTAAACGAAAATAACTAAAAAATATTCTTTTGCCCTTTGTCAAAATATTTCAACTTGTGGTATATCGACATGGGGTGGAGCTGCAGACACGTATAGGTGCTTAACACATATCAAAAAACATTAATGAATCAGAATCATGTTCAAAATACCTTTTCTACATCATAGTGGAAAGCTTTTTATTACAAGTAACATATTAGATATCAGGAAGCCATGTATTTAAAAATTGTTCACAATAACTGGATAAAATTATCACTTTCCCATATTATCTCACTCACATAATGCAAGAGCTAAATCTAACAAATAAATTCACCTCTGCCATAAAACACAAACCCTACCTCACACCTTTCATATTCAACATCTTCCTAAAAGAAGCCCCTTAAAACCTGGCGATTTTAGTTGTTTCGTATTGGGAACTAAATGACGGTACTAATATTCGTTCTATCTTAAGGTTAGACATGTGTTTTAGAAAGAGAGAACACCAGATTTCACTTTTAATTATACTTTGATAGTATACTTAAAACTTAACTCAAAACAACTTAAAATGTTCATATAAAAACTTCAACACGTGACAAATAAAAAAGAAAATTGCATCACCAAGTTACTTGCAAAATCTTCTTATCGCATTTAAAAAAATAAACAGATTTTTTCGTGCATTTTAAATGCTTCTTAAAAGTTTTTGAAAAAATATTTAGGTAATTTTAGTAACTTTCAAATTTTTATTTAGATACTTTACATGTATTTTTATTTTTGCTTTAGATATTTTTAATTTATTTAATGTATTTTTAAGCATTTTTCATGTAATCCTAAATCAGTGTTTTTTATTGTTATCCGTCTCAGAATAGACATCGTCTGGTGAGACGGATAAAACACATACTTCAACTTTGATGCGAATAAATACCTGGGTTGCCGGCAATGAAATTAAAGTTCGTAAGAACCCCACAACGAAAAATTACAACTATTTTATGCTTAGTATTTGAAACACCATAAAAAGATATTTTCATAGTGAACCCGTTGCCCGATGGTAGCATTTTTGGGGATAAATATTGGTTTTTTTTCGAATTGCGTGAATGTATAAGGAATAATAATTTATTTTAAATATTCATATTTATTTTTAATTACGTAGGTCTGGGTAAATAGTGTACCCCCAATCTGCCATATTACATGATATATGGCATATAAAAACAGGTGAAATAAGAATATAAAAAATTTAACATACATCTACAAAAAAAAACAATATTAAAAGAAAGGAAATTAAAAACATAATAGCTAATAATAAAATTAAATAAATTAAGGGATCGTCTTTCAGTGTGGTACCGGCATCATCTACATCCGTCGTTCATTGAGTAGAGAGCTGAGCCACTCGGATGCAGCGACTTGGTTCATTGGTTGACTTCCGTGTCCTGCCCCATAAACTGGTTAGTCAAGTAAGGGAGGGAATGAGTGGACCCTCCCCTGAATAAACATCGTAGAGGCACTGCAGAACCTTGGAAGATGCAGAAGTTTCCTTTTTTTATATGAATACCACACAAGAGTCCCAACTGCTCCTAACCGTCTGGAGCCAGTGAGACTATGGCATCCCCAATTGGGGAATGTTGTGAGGCTGAAGGAATTGGGGAGGGGAAAGAGAAAGGAAGAGGAAGGTGGGGTATACCTGGCTATTCAGATCTGGTCACCAAACACGGCTAAAATCCATTTCAAGCAACGTTTCAATTCTGAATGGTGGTCTTTCACCAGGGCGATACTGAGAGTATCTTTCATTCTGGAACGTGTGCAAATATACCATATATTATTTTAAGATTAATTAATTGTGAAACAGCACATATTAATGAAATAAAATTTATTTGTATTTATTAATATTATTTAATGCCTGTATGAATTGTTGTAACACACCCTCCCATTGCGCTTCTGAGTTTTGTGTCCACAGTTCAGAGGTGTATAGGGCAGTGCAGTATGTCTTAAAAAGTGGTATCCTTTTTATCATTCTGGCGCGTATATTAATGGCTCTTCTTTGTCGTTCCATATCTTCCATATCTGACATGAAAATGTCTTCTGTAAGGATATGTTCCAGATATTTAAAATGTGAGGCCCCAGGTAGTATATATCCTTCTAGCCAGATTGGTGGGACATTTAGTGGCTCCTTGTTGTGTTTGAATAAATAATAATACTGACTCCAGAAATATGACGCACTGCATTTTGCACTGTGTTTGATATAGAACTTTAGAGAGGAATTTAGAGATTTTTCTCTTCACTCAATCAATGATTGAATCCATGTCAAAATATGTTTTATTTTTACAATCATCGGTGTTGGTGTTGTAAGCAGTAATATAAAAAAGAAGAAAACAATGTATCTAGTAACATGTTTTCATGAGAGGTAAGTGTAATTATTGGTGGTATTTGACGATGTCTTAGAATAGTTGGAAAATATTATTTACGCGGAACAATTTTTCAATCGCTTTTGCTTGTAAATTCACTGCAATCAAAAAATTTTCTTCGTTGGATAACCGCAACATTTATGTATTATCAATCATTTACTTATAAAACTGTCTTTCGAAATTTTTATTACGGGGTTAGATGTACATATCATGAAGTTTGGCTTAGTGACGACCCGTTCTAAGAAATGACATTTTAAAAATTTATTTTTAATGTACATTTTACGAACACATGTCTGGGAGTATGTAGCATGTTATCCAACTAAATAAATAAAATAATTATTGTGATTGTTGAAAATGTCAAAAAAATATTGCAATTATGCTGTGATATATTTCAAATATCCTCATGACATCTATTTTGAGGAGACCAAGAGCTAATGAGGTAAATATTTTGATGTCATCTGTCTTATCAATTTTCCAATATCTCAATAATGTTAAATTTGCCCGTTCTGTCCAAATTTGAGTCTACTTATGAGTTAAGAATTGCGATAACAATAATCACTGATACGATGCGAAGAATGTCATTATCTCGACGAGTTATAAATATATTCGATAAATATTGCATTCTGAATGTCGTGCGTATCGGTTCAAAGTGTTCTTCGTGCTGAGGTATTTTATTTATGTAAATATTACGTTTTTGTGTACGGCATATACAAGTTGCGCCCTTCGTATTAAAATATTTTCTTTCGGCTCTCACAACTATGAATTATTTATATCTTCTTATTTTTCTTTGTAGAAATATTGTTTAATATCAAATGCATCAATTAGGCTAACTATAAATAGCAATGAAGTTATATATCAATTTCCCAATGATATAACAAAAAAACGATATGTAAATTAATCCTCCTGATTCAAAGTTTTTTGTGTTTTGTAGAATCGTTTGAGTGTTATTAAATTATAAGTCTTTAGGAAACTATATACCACAAAACATCCTGTAAAAATTCTCTACAAAAGTTTCTATCTCTTATCTCTTATTCTTTGTTTAATTCCCTGCTATTTCTAACATTCAATAATTATAGGGCAATGTTCCTCGAAAAAAAAAGAGTTTTATATCGTAAAAAAACAGAGGGGATTATGTTTCTTGTCTGTAATAATTTACACTAATAACTAAAAGATAAGCTATACTTTTAGTATGGCTATCCCTAATGTTGATTTTTAAAATATTATTAAAAATGTACAGCATCCTGACACTATGAAATCTCTCTGGAATCATTTTATCTCCTAGATTTACTCTTTTCATTCACATTTAATTTCTGAAGTTAAACTTATATTATGTTGATCTCACAAGCGCTATTGGTAAAAATTTCAAGGATAAATTTCATCTCGCTCAATGTGCTAAAAAGCTTGAATGTGTTAATTAAATTGGTGCTCGAAGAAAATACAGTTTCTAATTGTTCTTATTTATAATGTTTTCCTTAAATGTATCTTCGATATTACAAAGCCGAACATTTGGCAAGCCAAATTCGCTAATCCGAAGTGGTATCGAAGAAGGGATGGAAAACGCAATAACTTATTATTTGAGGCATCTGTGACAATTGTTCACATTTCCTATAGCTATTGGTGTTTTACAATCCCATCACCCACACTTGTCTCCTGAGGTGGCAACGTCTTGTTAATAATCCCAGTAGAGTTCCCTCAGTGGGTTTCAATCCATATCGAGTATTTCAATACTCGTTGGGATTGCTGTCTAACAAAATATAAATTAAACTAATCGCCTTGGCTGTCGCATATGTAATCCGTCATCCCCATACGCGGATGTCGCAAATGTGATCTATGGAGTTCACGAAAACACAAACATTGTGTTAAAACGTGCCGGGTGATGAGATAGATTCCGTTAAAAAGGTCAGCATCGCAAGGGTTAAATTAAAAAAAATATTTAGTGGTTGGTATATATTTTTTCTATATTCGCAGCCATGGGTTGCGTGCAGAGCCGCAGGGACATTAATGATGTCCACCCCAATGTGTTCCGAGTCATCATTATTGACGAGTTTGGCGTAGGCCTCTGGGCGGGGCAGCTCGAGGTCACGGATATAGAGCTGGTGCTGTACCGGCGCGGCAAGGATCCTACGCGTTGGCCGCTGCGCTCGCTCCGGAGGTACGGCTTCGACTTGGACACCTTCAGCTTTGAATCAGGTAAATAATTCATTTTCATGTTCTATAAATTATCGAGTCTTCCTGCAGTAGTGAGTGTACACCTTTGTAGTTCTGCTTCTGCGTGAGATTAGATACCTGCATTGTGCGTGGCTAATGGCTACGGATTGGAGCCTGTGGATAATATGGGGGAGCCCAAATCCCTCCCCTGTGTGTAGCGTCGTGATGATAATTACTAGGAGTCCGGCCAAAATGCTTTTAATAATAATAATAATTGGATTACTTCCATAGCGCCGTTTTCGTGGGAAAATCACCTCAAGGGTGACTTTTCTTGACTATAGAGCAGAAAATCTAAAATTGTGTAAATAAGTAATACTCATTATCGTTAGGTATGGCTGAAATACGTACGAGAGTGGATTGAAATGTTTTTGAAACAGAAAGGAAAGCAACAATTTTTTTGTATTACATTAATATTTTTCTACATAGTTTCCTTCTGCCTCGACACATGTAGTCCAACGCTTCTCGAGTGTTATTATACCATTTTGGTAGAATGACTATTCAAGCTCCTCCAAATAGCAATTTTTATCTTTGATGAATATTGTTTGAAAATTTCTATCCACCTAACCAATTTTTAAGATTTGTGCACAATTGGAAGTCGCATGGAATCAAATCTCTCAAATGCCGAAGGCATTAATTCGAAACCTAATGCATGAATTTTGGCCATTTCAACAGATGCCCTGTGAAGCAGTGCATTATCTTGATGGAACTTTCTTGGCCAAATGGGGTCTTTTCACCTTGATATCATTGCTCAAACTTTACAACAAGCCTGAGTAATACAATACGTAATATGTGGTTTTTCCTATTTCGAGGTAATTAACAAAAATTATTCTGCGGGCATCCCAGTCACCATCACTGCCAGCTGACAAAATCACCTTTGCTTTCTTCGATGCCTGTTGGTTACTTCCTGCTGATTGTTTTGATTGTTCTTTCGTTTAGCGGTTGATCCAAAGTCTAGTCAACTGTTGTGATACAATGCAAAAATTCGGTTGAATCATGCTTGAAACGCTCCAAACACTCGGTTGAAATATCCATCGACGTTGCTTCTGAGCAATTGTGAGCAAATAATAATAATAATAATAATAATTGGATGATTTGTAGTGTGGTTTTTGTGAAAAATCACCTCAATCGCGCTGTACAATAATTACTTCCTATTCTTTATCTAATTATCTACAAACAGATACAGAAAAACATACTTACCTGGCAGGTCGCTTCAGATGAAGTTTATTAGAAAATTTAAGCACGGAGATGATATTTTTACAGATGCTATTTTATCCTCCTTATCTATTGATTTTACATTTTTTAGAAGATTGGTAGCACAAGAAGAGTTGGTGTTTATTTGAAATATTTATAATTTTTAGGACTACAGAATATTTATAAAATGACCTTAACCGCCCGTCCTTTGGGTCATTATTCAAAAAGTAGGTAAAAAAACATTGAAGTTTTTTTCATTAGATTTCGCAATAACGACACGTATTTACAATATACCAGACAGAAAATTTTTGTAATTGAATATTTTGTATTGAATGTAATATATCAATCAACATAATTTCGATACATTCTACAAATGAGGTAGCCAGCGATTGTTGGTGTTCAAAATGAACACGACACCTTTCCTTAGGCCATTTTTCCATTACACATTCAAATTTAACTGCTAATTATGAAGAGGTTTGTGATTTTTGACTTTTTACCAATTCCTTCCTCTTACAAACCAATCACAAAAAAGAGTGGGATTTCACTGATAGCTATGGACCTCATTGCTATAAGGATATTTATTCATAATAAAACCATACATTTTAGTACTCATTTTTATTTTATTACACTAAAATAAAAAATTTATGTGATATATTTTGAAACAAGAGATGCAAAGCCCCACATCACAGTCAGGACAGTGATACCTTCTCTCCTTCCTCACCTTTTTCCCTCTTTCATTTATTTTGGAGCAGCAAACAGCACAACGTCTTGCAGCATTCAGTTTGCCTGCGATAGGGGGAATTACATCAATAAAATGTCTTTCTGTTTGATGTAAAGGGTTTGGATTGATTGATGGTCTTCCCCCTTCCCTTTGGATGAAAACTCTGCTGCATAGTTATTTTCTAAATATTGACAGATTACTTTTTCTCCAAATTTAGAGTTATTTGAAACTCCACCCTTTTTTTGTACAACACAAATGCATTCCAGAGTGCTTGCTCCAATAAATGGAAAAACGTTTTTTGTAATATTTTTTCCCCTGTTTTCTGGTAACATGGCGAATCGCCAAATGCTGGTCAACCCGATCTACTCCCCCCATTTTAAAATTATATTCGTTTGTCACAGTTGGGCGTTGTTTACCCGTTTCAGTTTGCACCATCGTGCAGCTATGGACAGTGGAGAGAAAAAAACACTTCTTTTTTATCTCTCCACCTCATCACCATGATTTTCCCCTTTCTGTAGGCTTTGGTGTATCCACGAGCAACCTTTTTAGGAAAAGCAATATTTTAGGTACTCCTTTTCGTCTGAATCTTAGTGTTCCATGTGTCAGTTTCATTTGTAACTAACAACTCTGCTAATTCTCCTACTTTTACCCCTTATTGAGCAATGGTCTCATTAGTGACATAACGACTTGGGAGGAGACTGGAAGATGTTTGTGGCTTTGGTCAAAAAGAGTATTTTTTCCTGTATAAATAATTGTGAACCATATACGAGGTGTGTTCAAAAGAAAAGGTGAATTTTGAATTTTCGCGGGCTGTGTGCATTCGATTATCGATTTTTTTTTTCTTATGTTGGTACATATATATTTATTATATGTTAGCATTATCAGCCATTTTGGATTAGTGGTTTGTTTTTGACAACTGGAAAGGTTAGTCACGTTTTTGTGTGTTCTTCGATTTTTTATTTTTGAAAAAAAATGGAATAAAGTGCTCCAACGCACTTAAAATGTTGACTGTGGCATTCGGCGAGTCTACTTTGTCTCAAAAAAGTGTTTATAAGTGGTACAAGCTACAAGTTTATGAGCGTCCTGGAGTTGCAACCACGTAAACAAACGAAGAAAACATCGAAACAGTGACAAAAATGGTTTTGGAAAATCGTCGAATCACTATTAGGAAAATTGCAGAGGATGTTGGCATATCAATCGGCTCATGCCATGCAATTTTCTCGGATGTTTTGGGCATGAAACGTGTGGCAGCGAAGTTTGTTCCGAAATTGCTAAATTTTGATAGTATCGCTCAGGAGTTGTTGAATGACGTCAATGACGATCCAGATTTGCTCAAAAGGGTCATAACTGGTGATGAAACGTGGGTATATGGTTATGACGTCGAAACCAAGGCCCAATCATCCCAATGGAAGCGGCCAGAAGAGTCAAGACCGAAAAAAGCACGCCAAGTTCGATCAAATGTGAAGGTTTTGCTCACTGTTTTCTTCGATTACAATGGCGTGGTGCATCATGAGTTCTTGCCAACAGGTCGTACGGTTAATAAGGAATACTACAAGGAAGTTATGCAACGTTTGCGTGAAGCAATACGGCTCAAACGATCGGAATTGTGGAAAAACAAATCATGGATTTTGCATCACGATAATGCACCAGCTCACACATCAATGCTTGTTCGTGATTATTTGGCCAAAAACAACACCGTAATCATGCCTCAACCACCGTATTCACCAGATTTGGCTCCCTGCGACTTTTTCCTATTCCCGAAACTGAAGAGACCAATGAAAGGAAAGCGTTTTGCCACAATTGATGAGATAGTCAGAATCGAAGAACGAGCTGATGGTCATACCGAAAAGCGCATTCCAGAAGTGCTTCAAGGATTGGAAGAAGCGCTGGCATAAGTGCATTATATCTGAGGGGGATTACTTTGAAGGGGAGAAAATGGATATTGATGAATAAATAAATACTTTTCGAAAAAATTCGAAATTCACCTTTTCTTTTGAACACACCTCGTATATAAACAGTGTAAAAAAGTCATTAATAAATAGTCATACATTCACATAAAGTGCACTAAAAAACACGTAACATAATAATATCGTTATAAAAACCGCGCCACTTGCGTAGAGTACCACTGACGAGTGACGTAATTTGTATTGGAGAGACGAAAATACCCGAACACATCTGTTAGCTACGGTTGACCTCGAAATACTAAACGAGATGACGCAGGAACAAACTTGACGTATACGAATGTTTTGTGGGTTTCGGGTATAGTTTTTTTGTACCTGAACATACGGTGTGTTGTGTTCGGGTGATAATATAGCAGCCGTATCACGTACGTTTGTATGGGTAGGGCGGTTAAAAAGCGTAAGAAGTTTTTAATAGGTATTAAGATTTTTTTTTTACACATTTAAACATCGCACACACATCTTCTTTATCCACAAATGCTCATTCAAGATGTTTAACACACTTGCAAAAGTGATGCTCACTATCTCCGCTGTATCACACAACTTGAAGTGGCGGTTATTCAAATAGATATTGTGAATTTTTCAAATCATTACATCATTTCTAGTGTTGTGGTCTCATTTTATTTTTATTTATTTATTAAATTTTTTTATAATATTACAGATTTTATAATTGTACCTTTTATATGGTGTACATGCAATGCCAAAAACCCTGTAAATGTGTTATAGGATATATAAAACAGATTGATTTTTGATCAAACATATTTAGGAGGTACGTAGAGGTGAGTTCATAAATAAATTTGTGGGGCCACCCGACAGTACAGGAGGTTATGATGACGTCCTTGAGAGGGAGATTCTCATACAAAGAAATGTATTTGAGCCAGAATCTCACTGCTAAATATATTATGATTAATAAAAGAGAAAAAAATGTTTAAGTAGAGCTATATACCTCTACATATCTCTAAAGGGTGGTAATTGATCATTCCCAAAATCATGCAAAAATAAAACTCTATTTCTTGTGAACTCTTTCAATGCACAAAATGTATGTCAGTTCGTGTGGGGCCCCATGTGAATGTGAATGCACGAATATGATTTTTGAAACCTAGAAGCTTGTATGCTCTGCGTAAATAACCCCTAGATCTTTTATCCGAGATGCAGATTTGCCATAAAATTTCATAAGATTTGCCTTTTAAACCATAAAATTTGTTGGCCGCAATTTCTAACTTTGCCACTTCCATGAGCCATCCCACAAACACGACTCCATAATGCGCCAATATTTGACATTTGTTCACGTGAAAGACGAACGTCAGGAACGAATTTTTTTTTATCCATTACCGTTATTTATCCGTCATTTCGAGTTTTTATCGATCCACCCTCTCATATTCTGGATTCAATCTGCAAGAGTCAATTTATTGCTCAGAATTTTGTACAATCTGTCATAATGACGAATCTTATGATTTCTGATCTTATTGAATAATTTCTTTGTAATATTTTTTTGCACAGTACATATTCACAATAATAGTCTTTGTAAATGATGCTTTACTTGGTAGGTATTCTACTTAATTTATTGAATTATATTGGATTAAAGTTTTATCTTTTCCTCATTCAACATACAGAGTTTATTACAGGCATATTTGGAATTTACATTCACTAGATTAGGCGCTCATACCCACATTGTAGCGCTCAGTTTGACAATTCAAAGATACTTTATATGTTTTATGCATGTAAATGCTCTCTATTTCAGGCCGAAGATGCACAACGGGCCAGGGTATATACGCCTTCAAATGTCGAAGGGCTGAGCAACTTTTCAACACCTTGCAGCAGGTTATTCAAGTACGGAACCTTAACCCCGACAGTAGCGTGCTGGAATCCCTGGCTATGGAGAGCACCCGGCCCCCCGGAACCTTACCCCGGCCACCCCCCACCTCCCACCCTGACTACCTGGAGCCAGCCCCGGCGCCTTCACACTCTTCACGCTTCTCTGGAACCATCCGCCTGGGCTCCATTAGCAGTGGACCTCTCAGCCCTGAGGTGCACTCCCCCGGTTCCCCCTCCAGCACCAACATCCTGGAGGTCATGCCCCTTGCTCCCTTGCCCGCTGGCGGGGCACAGGTCACAAATCTCTACCAGTTCCAAGATTTTCCCCAACAAAGAGAACACAACAATAATAAGAAACCCAAAGTGGAATTATCTGGTCACTCTTATTCCAACACTAGGGATATCAACTCTGATCTGGCTACTCTGAGGCATTCTCTTCAGCAGAGACAGTACGACCAGGGAGATGACGATGATTCTGTGGATATGGAGGAGCTCTGCCCAGCGAGTGCCCTTTGTGAGACCGTTCCTCTCTCTCCCTCTCACAGCACTGCTAGTGAACACTACGCAACTCTAGCTGTGGAGAGGGAGCCCGATGATAGATTATACATGAACCTCGCTCCCGGAGAGAATAATGCTCTCTCAGCTATCCGAGAGGAGGCCGGAGCTATCCACCGGAACAGTTTCCCAAACCCGCAGACGCCGGCTAGTGCGGCCCCTTCGACGAGAAACACCAATTTTAGTTTTATGGACAGAATGGAATTAGAAGAAGAGAAGCACAACTATGCTAACCTCGGTCCAACTGAAGTGAAGTACGATGCCAGACTTCTCAATCGCCAGCGCAGTAAGCTCTCTCGAGGCCTGTCACTCGAGGTGCCTCCAGTTCCCGAAGAACACAACCCCAAGGTGAAATATGCCATATTAGATTTGCACAGTTCAAAGACCGACTCCGAAGGAGAAACTGCTCAGTCATTAGCGCCTAGTAGCCCAAAAAAGCCAACCATAGGATATACTACAATAGATTTCAACAAGACAGTTGCATTAAAATCTGTAGCCTTAGGAACAGAGGTGGATACAGAAGGTTCAAGAAAGACTCGTCACAATTCTACGGCCCTCCCGCCCAACTCTTCGGGTACCTAGCGACGGTGGAAGGGGCCCAAGTGATAGCCTCTCCCCCACCGGTCACTAGAGATAAAGAAGAGTTCGTCGTCGTGGTGGAAGGGGTCCAAGGGTCCGTTTCCCCCCACCACGCTCTAGAGAGAGCGACGAGTATCCGGTGACGGTGGAATGAACTTGCGGGCTAGGGTCTCCCCACCCCGAACGACGAGAAAGAGTACCTGTACCTAGTGACTGGTGTGGGGTCCAGTGCGTTGGACCCCATCACAATAAAGATAAAGAAGGCGCACACTGAGAACAACGAATAATTAACAGCTTCTAAGGCCTCACATTAACGAAACAAAGATAACTCCAAAGAATTTTTTATGTTTAAAAGTGTTTAGGATTGTAAACAATATGTTTTGTTGCGATCGATAGTATGTAAAATAATCAGTTTTAATAATATCAAAGACTTTCTCTATCAGGAGCTGGTTACTCTCGAATTATTATTAATTAATGGAGGAACTTTCATTGTAAATACATAATTATAATAATTATGTCCTTGTATAATATGTCTAGACTCTAGTAATACAATATTGCCAAGGAATTGCTGGCAGAATATTATATTAATATTAGGAACATGCAACACTATATTTGTTATACTACAGAGCGAGATATCATAATTGTTAAAAGTCACAGGTTTATAAGAGCGTATGATAGGATGCCTATTGAAGGTCTCAGTACGTTTACATTTACACTATATTCATACATTTTATATAAGTATGTTTCAATTTTCATGGTTTGTCAACCTTTTTGTCAGCTTTGTAATTTTTTTAAACTGCTTGTGAATTTGTTAGAGTTTGGAATTACTATGTAATGTTTCATCTTTGGAACATACAAAATTTACGTAATTATGCATTACATAATCTCATAGCGATACCTCAATTGTGGAAGTAGAAGGATTCCGCAAAACACTTTGTTATCATAGGTAGCATTCATACGGTACAAACATGTCTATAATAAATATATATATATATATATATATATATATATATACACATACATATTTTCAATATATATAATAACATTATGAATGTAAATGGTTTATAAAATATTATGTAGTTATGTTATGTATATATATATACAGGGTCTGTCGCAAAAGTATAGAGAAATTTTTTTTCAGACAATTTATTGCCAATAAACGTACAAACAATTAATATTATTCAAAATACGCCCCTTGGGCGTCAATACACTTTTGGTAGCGTTTTTTCCACTCTGGTGGTTCGTAATATTCCTTTTGCCCTTTCCAGTAATACTCGGATATTAGTTACTACCATTTCAACCGGACATCGCCCACCTTCGGCCGGCAGTCAATCATTAAATTATGCAAAACGGTAAAAGAGATGAAAAGAGAAGAGTATGAAAACGAGCAAGACTCAAATATATTATTGTGGCCCTTTTCATTAATATGCACCTTTTATAGCAAGACTCGTGGCTTGTTTGCGGCAGCGAAATTTTTTGGGATAACGAATGGAGAAGTTGCGCATCGCGGGGGGGATAGAAATTTCGTCGGAATTTGATAGATATTATTTAATATAAAAAAAAACATTACAGGATAATTTTTTTTTAAATTCAGATCGATTACTGAATTTACCGACCAGATTTACCTAAATTATAGAGTATGTGATGTAAAAACAAATTAGATATCGCACAAAACTCTCGTTTGGGGTAAGTTTATTACCCCCTTCAGAATGGGAGTGTTTATGTATACTAATAATTAACCTAATTAAAAGAATAAAATCTTTGTCATGAGTGTCTGGGGGCCTAAATTTCTATCTTTTGACATACTTTCCATGACTATTAACATCATATTTTGGCAGTGCTCATGTATTAAAATTAAGTTTCTATTTTTTGATGGGCGTTACAATACATAATATCTATCTAAAATGTATATAGATTTCGGCCTTAGTTGGCCGTGAGTTCGGCGAATGGTTTGGCAACTTGCTACTTTTATGGGGACTTCTTTGCACCTATATAATTCTTTGTTCACATTGGACGTGAAAAAAGTCACAACAATTCGTAAGAACTTAATTTATAATAGTTTTCTTAAAGTTTTTTTTCCCAAATATTTGATTTTCAAACATACTTCATTGAATTCTGTGCACATATTCTTGTTTTAACTCTTAGATTGGAAATTTTAATTGGGTTTTTGTTTTTGTTTCGTTACCCAAGGTATTGCCGTTTAATATTTATAATATGGTACTACAATTTTAAAATAGCGGCAACTTTTTTGCTCAATTTTTACTTGTCAGATGATTAATTGACTGATTTTCTTCCTTTTGATATATATTTATGTACATTTTGTATTCAGGGGCATATTATTATTATTATCGATACGATTTTTATTACCCATAATAACTTTACAATTAATTTGACATTATTGTATATGAAAAGTACGTGATTTATTTTATTTGTTTACATTATTAATTTTATTAACAAGACAAAACCATATTGTGTAATAGCTATAGTGTTTGAAAGATTGTAAATGAAGCGTACTCTACATTATATTATTACATAGAATATACAGTGCGACTGGTTCTTCATGTAATATATTTAAGGGGCATAATAGAGGAGACTTTTACGCGCAAGAAGGTCCCGTGAACATAACATCATTTCTTCAATTTCATCAGTTATCGAAATATTAATTTCCGAAAATATAAGATCTTTGTTCACTTTTTGCCACCTTATTTTGCATGTAAATACATGTCTCCTCTGAAAATCCCTTCAATAGTTTCACGCAAAGTATCACCCTGTATAAATAGCATGACTTAAGTATAAGCCTAGATAAATGTAGTATATTCTGAATTACTGTAAAACCAAAGAAACGTTTAATGTGTTAAGACAAATATTTACGTACAATTGAATGACAATAGGATATTTAACTGAGAAGAATGTTGTTACCGTATAAAAGTCACTCGATGTCGAACTCCAAAAAATATATGTAATTATTTTCTTTAACCCTTCCCTTACGGTGCTAATAAATCTCTTGACCTCTAGTGCTGTGCTCTCAGTGTACAGGGAACACGTTTAGAATTTTGTAGTTATCAAAACACGTATATATTGTGTATTAACAAATTTTTTCCTAATTTTTGGACAAAACATTTTTTGTCGTTGCGTTTGATAAATACTTACATGTATATTTTAATTATTATATCCAATACATGAATATATTGCTGAAGAATGCCTAAAATATGAACTCTGTGTTTTGTATATTTACAGAGATATTGAAATAATTAGAGACATGTCAAATCAGTTAACAGCACCGCCAAGGAAGGGTTAATATAGATGTAGTGAAAACTACAGGGTGGTGGTTATTTGTCATACCATTATTTTTATTTAGAATGTAATTCATAATATATTGTTAATGTCATTCTACTCTTGAAGAGCTTTAGCCTCCTTTGATGCTATTTCACTTCTGACTATCCATTATTTTTTGCTCTCAACAATCTTGCAAGAATCTTTCAGCTTTTTCAGGCCTAAAGCATTGTCTTGGTTTACCTAATGACCCAGCATATAAAACGGTTTTGGCGGTATTATGGCTTAACTTTGTACATCGTCTTGACTACCCTATCCTTACGGCTCAGCAAATTTGACCAAATCATTCTAGTTGACTGGTTTTCTTACTGCTGGTTATGAGGAGGTGACGAGTCAAAGCATGTAGTGCTTGGTTGGATCTGTGTCTCGACCTTCCCACTGCAATACATTGCCTCAGGCCTAGTATCAGATTATTTGTTTTATACCAAAGTATACATTGTTGTCATGGTTTTATTTCTCTGCTTTCATTTGCGATTGCTCACTTAGCGCGTACTCTCTTGTAGTCCGTGAAAAATTAGAGAACAGCCTCAAGAAACAAATTTGTTCATTTGGCCGTCATATGCTCTTTAAGCTATTCAAGTTCTGACTATGCCCGAGTTATAGGGAATTAAGATTCAGAAAAAGAGACGAATTGTGATAAATAAATAAACTCCCTTTACGCATTTGTAATCATTTGTGAAAATATTCCTTTTAAGCTTCTTTTTTTCTAATGTCAAAAATGTATGAAGACTGAAACAGTTTTTTTTTCTACTGAAGGTGACAATTTATTATTCAGCCCATGTAGTGGATTAACGGACCTCTATTTATAGTGATTTCTATTGGAGATACATATTAGTAAGAAACTTGTATTTAAAGTACATTAATTATAGCTGTCTTCGTCTTGCATATGATGGGGGGGGGGGGGTCAAAGGGGAACATCTAGGTCTACGAGCCAGTCTAGGGCCTCAGGAGGTTACCCTTTATTTATTAAAGTTAATATTGCTCTTCTAGTAGTGTTTCATTCCTGTCTGAAATATTTATTTATAATTAATGATAAATTATATTTTTGTGAAGTTAATAATAGTTAATAGAGAATTTACCCATGTCTTTTCAATACTATAACCGGTTTAATAACTCCAACTTTCTGACATCAATGGTCGCCAATTTTATTGAATAAATGTTCATACATGGTGTACTCTCTGCTTGTTTTTGTTTTTTTTTTTAAAGTAGAAACATTTATTTAGTTACCAAATTGTGTTTATAATAATTATTATTATAAATTGTGCAATTATAGTTTACCCCACGGAGTATATAATACATAGAGATGCCCTAACACGCAAGGGGAAAAAACCGAAATAAAGGGGACCAGGAGCGAGCTAGGCGTGCGGTCAAATTAAGTAAAGTGGTTTGGCTTGTTTACAAAAACCGAATATTTTCTTATAGTGTTTAGTTTGACCCTTTTTACAAATGCTTTGTAAATTTGCTTACCATAGTTGAAATCATGCCAAACAAACGTTGATGCCAGTGAACTATACAGGTGCTAAAAATGGGTGTCACGTGACCTTTGTCTCCAGCCGTCGAAATGGTACTTAGGACAAGTCTATTAATTCTGATTGGTTGACCCAAACGACCCGCACTTAGAATTGTGTGCATTGGTGGATATGTATACACTTCCGACAGCAATGTCCTTGCGAAACGGCACTAAGAAATAGTGTTTTCTCTTGCTACTTATTGTTTTTAGTGAAAAAGGACAACTGTTTGAATTTGATTATGGGAAAAGTTTTACAGTGCATTCTTTTTGTTTTATTAAAAATGATCTTTTTTTTTACAATTTCAATGCAATTTTCTTTTTTGAAGTTGGATAACATGTTTAAAACATGCTGTATATGAGCAATCCAATGTTTATGTCGACTGTGATTTACGAAACCTATACTTTCACTACTTCTAGAACCTTTTTTTCTTCTAACTAACCATCATATTATTTTATACTTCTCTATGTATTTCTGATCACTAAATTAAATAAATTATGTCAATTTTTTGTTTACTAGATACTCTTTTTGACTGTGCTAAAATTTGGCAGCTTCTATTAAACAAAGTTATGATATTATATTACTATTGTAATTCATAGTCACGCCTTGCAATCTAGTTATATCCCACAGAATCCAAGCATCCGAATAGATTGTTTGCAATCTACAATGTATTTTCATTTCGTTCCCTTAGTGGTAAAACTCATTAACTGCCATATTAGTTGTATGACACATAGTGACTTTTACCCATAGAATAAAGAAAAACATAAGAAACGTGATGTGGGTGTGCTTCATGATTTAAAAATCTTGCATTCGGGCCTTAAAATTTTGAATACAAAAAATTATTTCATCATCATTTAATTTCGATCAAATGGAATGGCAATGTACAATGCAGACAGTGCAAGAGAGACAGAGCGCTGTGTTCTCTTGGCTCTCCAACCAAAAGGCACTAAAAGCCAAGTCAAAGACACCGGCTACCATTCAAATCTACATGGAAGGCATTTCTAGTGTGCATTCTTTATTCTGTGCTTTTACCTGTAATGAGTCGATTTACCAGTGATTTTACCAAAGTTAGCTTTTGCAGACATTATTTAAGTAACAATCTAAGTCAATGACGCAAAGATGTGAATCGTAATATTATAAGAAATGTAATAGAATCGCTTACCAGTGTTTAGTTGTATGGTAAGTATAGTTGTTTCTAAATAATATGTAATCCTACAAATAGATCATAAATAATATATTATCTTGCGTTAGTTGCATTGGAAGGACAAATTGCTTTTGGTGTTTACAAATGTCACTAATGTGTTTATACAATTAAAATGTTTATATATAATAAAAATTGTACGTAAAAAAAATACTGTAAATCATTAAATATGTAGCCATTAATTATGTGTAACCATTTCAGCTAAACATGTCATCATTTTTAATTTTTTGAGAAATTTATTTCTGTAACAGGTGCCTATTGTTATCCCAATTTTCAAAATTACTCTCAATAATGTAAGCATATAACAGCACAATAGTAGTTTGTAACTGAGATATATGTCAATTTTATATAATTCATCTACAAATCCAACAAAGTCTAAATAATGTGTTAAAAGTATTAACAACTTTAAAATGATCTCTTATTAACAGGTTGTTTTGCCGTAAATATTACCAAGGTTTGAAAATATTATGGAAAGTTCCATTGCTTAGCCATGTAGCCTAATTTTTACTACATATAAGACATGTTTATAAATGACTATGTAATATTATGTACGAGTAAGTCTCTTTAATGTATTGTTTGACATTCGTAATAGCATTTATTTCTATTTGTATTTATGTACGCAGCTATGTTATGTAATTTGGACTATTGTAAAATAATAGACTGCTAATATTAATTTAGCTTGGTGTTTTTTGCTAAGTTTCCCAATATTATAAATAAGCGCAAGTCTCCGGGTGCACAGTTTTTGGCGCTGGTCGCCTCATTATAAAGTAATCAATTAAAAAATAACATTGTTAGTTCAAGAAGGCTTCCTATAAGCTAGCGTTGGTTTTTTTTTGCCTATGAAGACGTCGATTATGTTTGACTGCTTTCGTCATGGTGACGTTATGAATTTTTTTTAAATGTACTCTCCTGTCTCATCGCACATCTATCTAGTCAAATAATATGTGAAAAAATCCAAAGACTTTGCGTAATTATTGTCTGTTGACCATTATATATTAATATTCAATGCTTTTTAATTCTACGACACTTTTTACCAAATGTCGAAAATCCAAAGATTCATATATCGTTTCTATTTTTGCAACTATCCAAAGATTTATATTTAACATAGTTATGTTTGAGGTAAGTACAAAATGTTTGATTAACAAAATGAAAACTTTAAAATAAATGCATAATAATTTTATTTATTTATTAAATGCCTGAGAATCAGCTCCTTTCCCTAGTCCCGCCATCATTTTCTGTTGTCATTTCCATTTCTGTTGTTTGGTTAAGTAACACGAGGATGCCGACTGGACCATTCAATAATATTGATATTTGATTTACAAAGTTAATTAGTCCATCTGATATATTATTCGACACAATCATTAGTCTTGTGACTGCATCAACTAAATATTAGGTAAGTACATGAATGCTGACTATCTCTGTTGACTTAACATGTGGGCTGGAAGTGAGTTGTGAAAAGAGAGTGAACAAACAACTTCAAACCTTAATTTTTTTGAATTGTATGTTTAAGATATTGTATTAAATTGCATGTTTTAATTTAAAAATTGATGGAGTAAAATTTGCCCCACTGTTTGTTTGGCTGCAGTCATCAAAATTAAGATTTGATTTAAGGGGAACAACTGCGGTGCTTGTTTCATAAAAAGCTGAATTTTGGATTGGAGGCCAAAATACCCATTCAAACTGAATGATTTATTTTTTTAATTAAAGATTTAGTAAATATCTAGTACGGATGAAAAGTATTTTATTTATTTTTGTTTTACCTTATGAAATATCGCTCATTAAAGGAATTGATTTTTCACGATTTTAGAGGCATCTTTTTAGGGGTTAACGGTGATTTCAAAAAAAAATTTAACCCATCTGCTTTGAAAATATAATGGAATATGAAATTAATTTTATTTTTAAAATATTAAAATAAGTATTATGGTGGACTTTAAATTAAATTAAAAATGACCAATTTACTAACTGTTCAATTCAATCAATCTAACCTTATTATCAACCTATCCTATATTAACTGTAGGTTGCTGTCTATAGGGCTGATTAAATTCAAACATCCCTCCCATCCTCTGAGAATGTGTTCCAAGTTCTCAGAATACAGTGCCGCTTGCACCGGAACAGAAGTGAGCAGAACTGGTAAGGTTCTTATCGCAATTTTTTCTGTGCTATCCTAGTAACAGTGGCCTGAATTAAGTGGCTTCCACATGAGCGGGCGGCCCAATACTAAAAAAGCCATGTCATCAAAAGGTTCGACCATCCGGTCGTCCTTTCCTGAAGTTGGTAGGCTTGATTTTAAGAAAGGACTAGTGGATGGTCGAACCTTTTGACGCCATGGCATTTTTAGTATTGGGCCACCCGCTCGTACTAAAAAAGCCATGGCATCGAAAGGTTCGACTATCCGGTCGTCCTTTCCCAAAGTTGGTAGGCTTGACTTTAGGAAAGGACAACCGGTTGGTCGAACCTTTTCGACACCTCTTTTAGAATTGGGCCGCCCGCTCGTGTGGAAGGTCTAATATAGTTAAAATTTGAATGTGAGCAGTGCTGACCATATTAACCCTTCACACATACATATGACAATTTCTTCCATTATTCCTAAAAATAAAAATAAAAATTTTAAAGGGAGAACTTAGAATTACTCGATTTACCTATACCCTTAATACATCAATCGTCCCAAACCTAATAGGCCTTCACACGACTGGTCTGCCTGATACTAAAGCCACGGTGTCGAAAGTCGAAAGGTTTGATCATCCAGTCGCCCTTTCCTAAAATCAAGCCTACCAACTTTTAGAAATTTGTTAAAAAAAAAATTAAGATAAATCGTCATTATCAGGAATTAGGAACAGTTTTCAAAAATCGTGAAAACCGATATCTTTTTTATAAATAGATACTTACATTCAATAGTGTATAATATCCCTTTAGCACCGTATGTGGATTTGAAAATACATAGATATCAAATTTTTTCCTCCCTATCTAGCGTCTACTGTATCTCAAAAATTGGCGGTTTTCCCGCATTTTTTTCATTGTAGTTTAGCTACTCGCTCAGGTGGTAGTCATGTTTATCCCTTGAAAGGCAATTTTTTGTAATCTCCACGTCCCCACCCTACACCGTTTTATTTTTTTTATCAGAGTGATATAGCATTTTGTAATCACCTAAAATAATTGACCGAATTCACCGAAATATTTAGATTTAAAATGTGCATTTTAAATAATAGGAATTCCCAGATTAGACCGGCCATAAAATAAATTTAGTACAAAGGCTAGCCGAGCCTATTGTTAGGAAAAATCGTAACTAAAATAATATAATCTTAACTGCTATTTTGGGAAAGCCCGCAATTCCGTTGGAATTATGTGGGACGTCAATAAAAGATAATCCCCTCAAGGGAATTGAGCCGCGGATGGAACGACCGCTGAACAATACAGGTAGACAGAAGGACAGTGGGCTCTAGGAGACAGTCGATTGCCAGGGTCCGCCCGGACGGAGAGTCGCGTGCAGTCTTCCATCGAGGAAGCAAAAAGTCGGTTGCAGTAGTCCGCCCAGGACACCCAGCCAAGTGAAACCTTCCGCCCAGGAAGGTTCCAATTCTCGCTCCTTTGAGAGGCCGCCCAGGTCCTCTGACGACGAGGGAATTCTACGCTTCCATCCCAGAAGGAAGCAGCTGATCTTCGCCCTTCGGAGATCAACATCGGAGACCGCCCAGGCCTCTGATTATCGCCGCGTTGCACCTACTCCCGATCCGGAGGTACACGAATACGTAGTGCGAACGCGAGGACTCTACATACAACGCAGCCACTATACTCTGGACATCCATCACCAAAAAGGGAAGTGCCTGACTCTAATCATAATTCCTCCCACAACATAAGCCAGTGAACCGCTAATTTTAAGTACAAAGACTTTAACAGTAGAATTAAGAAATTACCTAAGTCAGTGAACCTCTAATTTTAAGTACAAAGACTTTAACAGTAGAATTAAGTAATTGCGTATCTAGTTTTATTAAATTTATTATGTCTAATTAAGTTTTACACTAGTTTTAAGACTAATCCCACGTATATAAAAATAAATTACTTGTAACTACCTAAGATCGCATTTCTATTCCTCCCTTTTTGCGTTATTCCTAGAATAATACTTACTGCCCGAGCACCGTCATATCAAGAGGTACGTTTTTAATATTTAATTTTATGTAAATTATAAATGGTACATTTTTGGTAAACAGTGATTTGTCGTTTTGTGAAACACGTCCCCGAAGACATAATGTTTTTCAAATGTAAAATGCACTACCAGTTTAAAGGGGTTAAATAAAAAAAATGTATTTGTTGAAAATATTATATTACACAATATATAGGTATTTTAGTGACGTTCTATTTTATCTCTTTTTAAATGCAAAATTATTATTTAGCGATTTTTTTACCTCAATCGCTCTGAAAATGATGACGTATATGGAAGATTAAAAAAATGCTGTTCAAAATTGCCCTTCCCCATCCTACCTAACGAAATTCAAGATGGTGTAAATAATCATTAAACTAAAAGATTTCGTACTACGCACACACAATAATCCAACACGGGTGACATTTTTGTCTCTCTTTAATCAAATAGACGCTCGTGATTGGAGGAAAAATGGCCATCTTGCCATTTTAAAGAGAAACGTGCAGATAACAAATTCAAACGTCTTTTGAATATGGCTGCTTACGTCATTTTTTTGTCTATGGTTCAAGCGTAGGTATTTTCATCTACCTCTTGATTATGCCTGAATTTGCTGAAGTTTAGGAAAACAACGGTTGCCTTGTATGTATGATAGTGCGAGTGACTGCGCCGCAGATGAAAAATATCAAAGTAAGCTTTCACGTCTTGTTTTGAAGATATATTTTTTACATTAAGTGTTCCTTAATTTCCTTGCTCCACTCTGAAACTGTATTTATTTGTTTGACGGGCCGAGTACTCTCAAAATGTTGTTTTGTCTTGAGCACAGAACTCTGGGTGTGGAAATTGCGTTTGACATGTTTTTCCTTAAAATATTACTGTTTTCTTAATGCAACAGCTTCACATGGCATTCGTTTACGTTTAAATTCCTAAATTGTTTGAAACTGTGATTGGTAACATTAGGATTTGCCGCTGATTACCCAATTGTAGGTTAGGTCGTCCATTGCGACAAACGCTTTTGTTACGAGTATGCATAATTTTCTACCGCTTTTGAACGTCTTTAGCTTAATATTATTCAACAACTGACTAGCAACTATAAAAATGCGATATTATTTTGTTTCAGTGTTGCATTAGAAGAGGAATGATCGCGTTTAGAACGAATGAGCTGTGTTGTGTACTCAAAGGAAATTTGATTATACCGTAAAACGAATCACATCGGACCGTGAAGATGGCGGCTATGTTGGACCAGGCCTCCAAGTTACTGGACTTCAACCAGAAACTCGACATAGGACTGTTGGACAACATTGTGGGGTGCCTCTACACCACTGTGGGAGAGCAACAGAGGGTTGCTCAAGACATCCTCACCACCCTCAAGGAGCACCCAGATGCCTGGACCAGAGTAGATACCATCCTGGAGTATTCGCAGAACCAGGAGACCAAGTACTACGCTTTGCAGATCCTTGAGCAGGTCATACAGACTCGCTGGAAAGTTCTGCCCAGGAATCAATGCGAGGGCATCAAGAAATACATTGTAGGTCTGATCATCAAAACCTCATCTGACCCAGTGACAATGGAAAACAATAAAGTGTACCTTAAAAAACTCAATATGATCCTAGTGCAAGTATTAAAGAGAGAGTGGCCCAAGAACTGGGAATCGTTCATCAGCGATATTGTGGGAGCTTCCAAAACCAATGAGAGCCTTTGCCAGAATAACATGGTCATCCTCAAACTGCTCAGCGAGGAGGTGTTTGTGTTCAGTGCTGGGCAAGTCACCCAGACGAAGGCTAAACACCTCAAGGACACCATGTGTGCTCAGTTCAGCGAGATATACACGCTCTGCCAGTTTGTGCTGGAGAACTCCCAGAATGCTCCTTTAGTAGAAGCCACCCTTAGTACCTTGCTACGCTTCCTCAACTGGGTGCCTCTTGGATACATCTTCGAAACTAAGTTGATTAGTACGCTAATCTTTAAATTCCTGAACGTTCCAATGTTTAGAAACGTTACCCTCAATTGCTTGATGGAGATTGCGGGGGTGGAAGTCAGCAACTATGACGATATGTTTGTGGCGTTGCTAGTGCAGAGCATGGAGCAGCTGGAAGTAATGCTGCCACTCACCACCAACATCCGGGATGCCTATGCGGCTGGCCGCGATCAGGAGCAGCAGTTCATCCAAAACCTTTCTATGTTTCTTTGCACCTACTTGAAGGCACATGGATCCCTGATTGAGAAAAAGGGGCTCAATAACACTCTCATCAACGCCCTCAACTATTTGGTACTCATCTCCAAGGTAGAGGAGGTGGAGGTGTTCAAGATCTGCCTAGAGTACTGGAACATTCTGGCAGTCAACCTGTACAAGGAGGGGTCGTACTCTGTCAACACCCCACTTCAGAATGCGAAAGGAGGCATGGCGCGGCGCCAGCTGTACTCCGAGGTGCTGAGTAAGGTGCGTTACATCATGATCTCTCGAATGGCCAAGCCTGAGGAAGTTCTCGTGGTTGAAAATGAAAACGGAGAAGTTGTGAGAGAATTTATGAAAGATACAGACTCAATTAATTTGTATAAAAACATGCGTGAGACATTGGTTTATTTAACCCATTTGGACTACACAGATACCGAGAGAATAATGACAGAAAAGCTGCAAAATCAGGTGAATGGATCGGAATGGTCGTGGAAGAATCTCAACACCCTTTGTTGGGCCATTGGATCCATATCTGGTGCCATGATGGAAGAAGATGAAAAGAGATTCCTCGTAACAGTCATTAAGGATCTGCTAGGCTTGTGCGAACAGAAGAAGGGCAAGGACAACAAGGCCATAATCGCCAGTGACATCATGTACGTGGTGGGACAATACCCTCGGTTCCTCCGCTGCCATTGGAGGTTCCTCAAGACCGTTGTCAACAAGCTATTCGAGTTCATGCATGAAACACACGATGGTGTTCAAGATATGGCTTGCGACACATTTATAAAGATATCTCTCAAGTGTCGCAGATTCTTTGTCACTCTCCAGCCTGGAGAAGTTTGCCCCTTTATAGAAGAGATCTTATCAACTATTAGTTCCATCATCTGCGACCTGCAGACCCAGCAGGTTCACACATTCTATGAGGCCGTGGGTTACATGATTAGTGCGCAGATGGATCAAGTGGCCCAGGAGCGGCTCATCGAGAAGTACATGATGCTCCCTAATCAGGTGTGGGACGATATCATATCGCAAGCTTCCAGGAATGTACATATACTCATGGATCCCGACGCTGTCAAACAGTTGGTCAGTATTCTCAAAACCAACGTGCGAGCATGTAACGCCCTCGGGCACCCTTACGTGGTGCAGCTGGGCCGGATCTACCTCGACATGCTTAATGTCTACAAGGTCATGTCAGAGAACATCAGCCACGCAATCACTCTCAACGGAGAAGTTGTAGCCAAACAACCATTGATCAAAAACATGAGAATTGTGAAGAAGGAAACATTGAAGTTAATATCTGGCTGGGTGTCTCGATCCAATGATAACGCCATGGTGATGGAAAGCTTTATTCCTCCCCTGCTCGATGCCGTTCTGCTGGATTATCAGCGGACGACTGTGGCTGTTGCTCGGGAACCCGAAGTACTGGCTGCCATGACTACCATAGTGGACAAGCTAGAGGGTGACATTACCTCGGAGATCCCCAAGATCTTTGACGCTGTGTTTGAGTGCACGCTGGAAATGATCAACAAAGACTTTGAGGAGTATCCCGAGCACAGAACCAACTTTTACCTCTTGCTGCAAGCAGTGACGACGCACTGTTTCGAGGCCTTCCTGAGTATACCCCCCGCACAGTTCAAGCTGGTGCTGGATTCCATCATCTGGGCGTTTAAGCATACCATGAGGAATGTGGCAGACACGGGCTTGAACATTCTTTACCGACTGCTGCAGAATGTGGAGCAGCACCCCATGGCGGCTCAAAGCTTTTACCAGACCTACCTGTGTGATATCCTCCAGCACATCTTCAGTGTGGTGACAGATACCTCCCACTCTGCGGGCATCACCATGCACGCCACCATCCTGGTCTACCTCTTTTCCCTGGTGGAGGCGGGCCGCATCACTGTCCCCCTTGGTCCTCACCATGCCAACAATACTCTCTATATTCAGGTAACCTGGTCCTTTCTTTCACCGAGGAGTTGTTTTTTCCTTTAAAATCTTAGAAGCGACAAGTGTGGTCAGTCAAATTGTGAAATTATGCAATTTATTTACATATTAAAATGCCCAATACTGATCTGAAATTGCCCGATCGAGTTTTAACGGAAATCATACAATATTAGGAATTTGTTTATTGTCATGACTAACCTTTATGCAACCATCCATAAGTAGATTATGTAGGCACGTAGACACCTAAATTTTCCCCGGTCTATTTCAATTTGAAGAAATTACGAATACTGCTCCATTGAATATGGTTGGGAAAATCAGGAAAATTTTGGATTATATTTTAATTTTATTGATGTAATTTAATGACTGTTATTTAGAACATAGCTAATCTGTATTTTTTTTTTTAAATTTATAGATCTTTGGTTTTGCTTCATAAAATAAATTTGATGTTTCTTAATTTTAAACATTTGATTTATTTTTTTTTTACTTATTTTTTTAAAATTTAATTTTACAAGAGAAAAAAATACATTTCAAAAAGTCCCGATAAACTACTTTTTTTGTTGTTTGTCTAACGGGAGGTTATTTAAAACATAAAATTTACAAACAAAATTTCAAAATATGTAAAAAAAAAAAAAAAACCATATATAAAATAAAAACATAAAGGACATATGTAACAAGTTTAAAACATAAATATTTATCAAGGATATTACTCTAAAATATTTCTACAAAAATATGTTAAAAAAATGAATAAAATAAAAACAAATGAAAGCAATAAATTATAAATCAAATAATATTTTCTTATTTCTAATTCACATAGCTTCTTTCAGCTAGCCAAGTTTTCAATGTGTTTATTAATGGTTTAGTTTTAATACAGTTTTTTATTTCAGCGGGTAACATATTTATACAACTAGGAATCATGTTCATGTGCAGAATGATGTAATTGGAACCTCTGTTATAGTGTCTCAATCTCAAGCAACTCAAACCATTTCTCTCTATGTAATATACAGACAAATCTTTTTGTGACTCTTGCTTGTGTAGTGGTGTACAGTATTGTAGGACTACTTTGGGGTAAGAGGGGACTATGGGCCGGTGTGCCAAATTAGCTCAAACCAGTTTGAACCACTATCAGTGTGCACAAATACATTTGAACGTCCGCTCTTTAAAATGATTTACCTGTTACATAGTTGTAAATAATAATTATTAGAAAGACATGAACTAAGAAAAGAATTGTATTATTTAATTAATTTTAATATGAATTTAGATTTAATAAAATTCATTTATCGCAATATGTAGTAACATTCTCATAACAGTTAAAATGCTGACACAGGTCACACAGTGATTGAATGCAAATCATTTTTATGTTCTGCAAAACATTGATCAAAATTGTTGACTATAATAATTCTAATGAACTTTTCCATTTTCAGGAGTATGTGGCCACGCTGCTGAAGAATGCTTTCCCCCATCTCAGCGATGGGCAGATTAAAATTACAGTTCAAGGACTATTCAACTTGAATCAGGATATCATAGCTTTTAAAGATCATCTGAGAGACTTCCTTGTACAAATTAGAGTAAGTTCATATTTTTTCTTTTTGTAAACGTTTCTACTTAAAAAGAAATAAGCAATATCTGTTTTGCAGAATTCTGTTTCTTCTATTGTCTGAATATATTCCATCCAATAAATAGTTGCTTACAGTACAGTTTTGCTTCCAACAAATAATACTGCAATTTAGCTACAATACGTAGAAATGCAAGTTATTCATATTGTTTAAATTCACAAAACAAGTAGTATTTATTAGTCAACCATCAATTTTATTATGGCAAGTGTCTAGGTAGTCGGTACTTATGTTATATTAGAACACACGCGAGTGACTTTGAGTACCCACTCTGTCCTAAACAATGAACCATGGACATTGGCGGAAAAAAGTGGTACACCGTGCCGGACATGTGTAATTAAGGGTTAAACATGTTTCATTGTGTACAACTTCTATTGGGAATTTTTTCCCTTTGGTTAGTTGGATTTGTTAGTATATATATGTCAGTTTGTGTTAACATGTGTTTTTTGATTTCCAGGAGTACACCGGCTCCGACGACAGCGATCTCTTCCTCGAGGAGCGAGAGGCGGCTCTCCGCAAGGCGCAGGAAGAGAAGCGACGGGTTCAGCTGTCCGTGCCGGGCATGCTCAACCCTCACGAGCTGCCCGAGGACATGCAAGACTAGTACACCGTCACCATCACCATCACCATCTAACTAACCAACCCTACAGCTCATATTGCCATCCAACAGTATTAGGACTTGACCATTTATGTATTGATGGAATGGCAACTGGATATGACCACCGATCCCCTTCTTTCTGCACCCCCCATCCCTCATCTTGTGCTCTGAACCACCACCACTACTTGTTGGTCGTCTTGTCTCGTGTCACTTTCAATGTAAATCATCAATTTTTCCATTATTGTTGACAATATTCAAAGAACCATTGAGCATCCAATTAATGAATGTTGTTTAAAACAGATTTACACATGGACGAGTTAGCTTTGAACAATGAATTTTTGAAGTTCACCTGATTTTATTATTGTCGCAGCATATCATTTATATATCAAAGTCAATCAGACAGTTAAGTTTAAACCTATGGATGACTATTAAATATTATTTAGCATTTTTGGCATATTCAAATTGTTTAATAAATCTTTTGCCCATGTTTAGAATGTTCTCTTGCAGTTCTTGCGTGAGTTACTTTTGTTCATTTTAAATATGTCACTATTGAGTGATGGGTAACCATGATCACTGGAAGCTTTCCGATCAATCCAAGCCGAAATTCATTTCAAGCTGACAACGAAAGTTGAATTTAAATGATTAGAATTAAGTTGAATTATTATTAAACGAGGTTTAAAAAGAAGAATTTTATACGATTGACTAAGAAAAAATATTAGTTTTGTTGATTTATGTTGACAATTTTAAGAAAGAATTTTATATGGAAAAGTTAAAACAATCAAACAACCTACTTGACTACTATTAATTAAATATCATTTCTATTGTTGCATCGCAATTGCTTGTAATTAATGAACCGTTGCTTCCACTGTGCTTTCTTATATTCAGTTGCTTGTCTTATGAAGTTATCCCCCTTTGCTTCGCAATGCCTTCAAAATACTTAAGAAACGCGCCTTTGATTGTTGCGGATAATTATAATTGATTGAGTATTTATTGGTTTTATTTTGATAGCTGATGATTTAAGAAAAAATAATTGTTTTAATATTTCTCTATTATGGTGATCCGAGATAGAATTTTTAGGTATTAAATGTGTTTAAAAAGAATAAGATGGGATGGATTTGACTATATGTTGTTTTTAGAGTTTGTCAAATAATGCATTTTTTTTACTATTACTTTGAGGTTTCCTAACATCAATCATACCATAACTGTAATACTAGGAACCATGAATATGTTATATGCTATTATGTACCAAGTAAGTTGTAGCCAAACTAATGTTTTCTTCTGTTGGAAGCGAACAGTGTGACTTTTTACAAAACAAATGTTTTACAAAGTAAACACAATGTCTGATTTTGGTAATAAATTCATTTGTACATTTAGCCAATGTTGCACCTTATTGCACACATTATCTTTCCATTTAAATCCTGTTTTATTTTATTTTTATCTGAAATTGACAGAGAATTTGTTGGTAGGGTAGTTTTTTCTATAAATAATAGTCTGCTGAGCTATATTCAAACATAGTAATTGATTATTATTGCCATCAATATAAACAGATAATTAGGTTTTACAATTTTGTATCAAAATAATGAATTATCAGCAATTGAAATGTCTTACTGACTCCAATTTTATTATTTTGCGCTAAGAAATTATTATTCTTAAACTACGTACATCTACCATCAAGTACTTGTTTGTAGCCGTGGTTTTGAGAAAATAAATTGTAAGTAAAAAAAGGAAAATGCTCTTTCAATTTGAAGGCGTGGGGAACATAGTCGGTTGCTCATTGAAGGATTGCTGGGAAAGGAAGATGAAGAATGGGAGATGGTTGTTTGCAAGTGCTTGTGGTGTAAGGTGTGTGAAGTGAAAGTTTTGGTGGCATTTGATCCATCCGTTATACGTTGCCACGGCGCAACCTGAACATATTTTCTTAAGCTTTATAATCCACAGTTTGGAATCTGCATACATTTAGGATCATGGGACCAATATCTATGGAGAATGGAATAGCGCAGAGACTTGAGGGTGCTGTCACTGTTATTTGTCCCGTGTATATTAGTGGAGGAGTGGTGGTGGAGTGGAGGAGTGCCAGGAGGGCAGGAGCGGGTGTGGGGAGACTAGTTAGCGAGTGAACACATTATTATGTTTTGTTCTGATAGGATGAACACTTCCAGTGATTTTAAGTTTCCTGTAGTTTTGTAAGTCTGCTGTTTGGTGGCTGTTTTAGTAATCTCGTTGTTTGGGAGGCGGACACCAGCACCAGTCGAGGATTGCATTATTACAACCTATCATTTCCACAGTGAACATTGGAGTTTCTTCTGAGCTAACAGCCGTTTCAGGCTGTTCATGGTTCGCACTTGATGTGCGTTTACGTAAATGCATTGTTACACGTGTTAGTTGATGTTTTCACATGACGAGATATATTACTCCGAGTGAGAATTTTGTTTGTTATTTGTACATTTTATGTTAATTATAATTTCGAGTGTTGTACTTATTTGCTTCGAACTTTAATGAGCTTGGAGCGCTTTATTTTGTCTAGAAATCTGAGATGTATTAATTTTATCATTTCACACATTGCGCTTATTTGTTGGATTAGTACTTGAAGTATCCCGATATCAGTACATACAATACATACACGCAGCTTTTTTACTAACTTTGCTCTTTGTGTTATCCAACTGTAGTTACGAGTAATTAATCAGGCATACAAATATACACACGCGCCCTGGACACTTGCTATTGGTTTCAATCCATTACAGTTGTGAGACAGGACGAGGTGTGATTGTTTGGGATACATATGTGTTAGGTTATGAACCCAGTTTACACAGTAAAGTTGCATTTAACCGTTGGTGATGAGATATTGACATGTAGTGTACACGCTAGGTTAGGGGGGGAAGGGCAGGGGGAGGGCCGGCAGCTCACGGGGCTCTACTGCGCTCAGGTGAAGAATGAACAGATGATGGAGTGAAGTTATTATATTAATAATATTATATAATAGTTTAATTAGGCGATGTCCGATTGCGCGTGGTATGTCTGAGGTAAGGAAGGAATGGCTAGCGGCGTGGCGCTGAGTGCGACGAATGACTGTACGCACTGTGAAAGATTTGTCTGAAAAAAAAAATAGAGATTTTTACAAAGAATATTTTTTTTTACTAGCCTTTACAATAATTATTGTGGAAGTAAATAATAATAAACCGCCCTCTTTACGCCGACACCGGTCCAATGGTAGTTCTGTTTACTGATGAAATCTCCTGCGGTCGTTCGCAAAACTCGCGCGTACCATTTTCCGGAAAGGATTTTGTTTTTATTTAATAAACTTGTATAAAATAATTCTTTACCTTAATTTGTACAATGATGTAGTGTTTCTTATATGAATAAGTTAAAACATTCATTGTTTATCAGAGAGGAAAGTACCGCACTTATCCCACTGTCGCTTTCGCCACTTCTTGTCAGCGGAAAACCTGACCAACGTTAAGCATGACGATTAAGTGGCATAAGCGCTGCGTACGTTCCCTCACTAAATAATGATCCACAAAACCTTTCAGTCTAATCATGGGATGGATCCTGTTTTCCTCCACACTTATTTTAGGAATAAAACTTTTTAAAACCGCAGCCTATCTTTTATTTCAACTAACCTACGTGTACTCTAAACCTTTCCTAACTTTATGCTGACCAAACTGGGCACCTGATGGCATGGCGGCAGGTGGCAAGTGACACTCTCCTGAAGGGTTGTGGTGAGCCCGGTGACAGACTTTGCATGTGAAAAAACAAGCAGCTTGTTGACCCAACTGCTTAATCGCCGGAGTTTTCTCCCACGAGGACTGTGACTGAACAAGGTGCGCTTGTCCAGTCTCAGTTGCTGTGTGTGTATAGAATGGGGCCCCAACTTTTAGTGTGCCAAAATTACCCACCGGATACGCAAAATTTGTATCCGTTGGACTCTGGCATATCTGATCGGCGGTATATCATACTCTCTTTTCGTATATTTTATAAAATATAAGTAGCTATCCTGGGGAAACTACTTATGATAGATACATACAATTTTTATAAATATAACACATTATCTGGTAAGTTATTACAAAAATAGACAGACGCTGCCTGCAAAATTTACCCTCGGCACACCACGATAGTATTACAGTGCGGGAGTTTGGTGTTCCAAAGGTTAAGTATTCTGAATTATGTCAATGTGAATATATACAAACTACAAAACACTGTGGAAGAATGTCAACATCATCAGTTTCCCGGCGGCACAGCTGTGCTGAACCAAGTGACTCCAGATGCCGTCAACCTTCTAAATAACCTCAGAATCCCATTATAACCTTCACTATACAAAGAAGAATTGTATCAGAATTTAAAAAAACAAATATTGTTTATTTTGCTAATGATCCAATGTCTTTACAGAGTGAAGCTGTTTCATAAACTATATCAGATTATGTAAGTGCAGACTGCGCAACCATTTCCTTGTGAAAAGTGAAAGAGATAATCAATTTCATTACCTGTCACCTAGGACTCTTAAAAGGTCTTATATTATATGTAAATTAGAGACGTCAGTTTTTTATTTCTAACCATTATAGATCTTACTTCTAGGGATTTCCCATTCTGTGGCCTTGGAAGCATTTTTATCATCAAAACCAATAAAAAAACATTTCCCTTGTTACTTTAACTAGAAAGCTACTCTTGTGTTGGTTGTGAGTTGTGATACGGATGACTAAATTTCTCATGGAGAAAATGTTAATATAATATTGCTTTCATTATCATTGGCTTTACAACCATTGGAGAGTTGCCTCTAGGAAAAATAAACTCTTCCATTCCTCCCGGTCTCCTTTCAGTTTCTAATGCTTGCGGTGTTTACCTCCACGCTGTCCAGTTCCCTAAGTTTTGGCTTCCTAACACTTTTTTTTTCTACAGGCTTATTATTGAGTAGCCTCTCTGGTGGTCGATTAATTTCCAATTAATCAACCACCAGGCCATTAATTTTCTACAAGTCCTGTCCAGCGGAACCGACTAAATTTAAAAAATCTTGTTTCCGTCTCTTCTAATAATAATTGGTATAGCTTGTCCGCCAGATACCATTTTTTATGGATACAAAAATTTGTCTTAGTTTCAAAAATGCCCAATAACCTTTCACTATTTCTTTGAGCCTTTGATCTGTCCTAATTTATGTTGTGTTCTAGTGTCACATAAAATAATAATAAAACTAGTTATTAACAAATTATTTATTGTACATTATTAAAAAAATTAAAATATATGTAAAAGAATGATAAAAATGGGATCGCAGGAGTGATGTGTAGTCTGTAACCTAAAACCTAATGCTGAAGCTTCTGTGTTCCTGGCGAGACAACTGCTCCCAGTTGTTCAGCTCGCAGCGCTCAATCTTGCAGCCTGGAGATCCTGTGTTTGTCAGCCAGTTCACCCTGGAAGAAAATGTTTTATTGTCAAGTTATGAAAGTGACTCCTTGTGTTTGACTTTTTTGATGGACGAGAAATAGGAGTCACAATGAATATATATTATAAAGCTACTGGGGTAGGTACTAAACAGATTTAAAAAAAAAATTATTTCGTTTCCTTTTTCCAAAATTCAAGTATAAAGTTTTGACGGTAATGTACTTTTTGGGAAACAAGAGTCACACAATGTGATTTTGTTGCTCCTACTTGAATAGCAGCGACAAAATCGTCTCGTATGACTGAGCCTTTAGAGAAAGGTTTGAGATTGGTTAAAGACTAGAATAATATCACATCCTATGATCATAACCTAACTCCATTCAGAACGAGTTTCTCTTAGTGCGATGCGAAAATTGCCATTCTGATTTTGTATGGAATCTGAGAGAAGCGTTCGTAACTTCATAGCGTCGGTTCAGGAATGTCATCAGTCGGGTTATCTTGTCAGGGTTTCTAGTATAGAGCAACTTGAAGAACGTAAATATCTGCGATAGCATAAAAAGCAACTGAAATACCGGGCCATACTGGAGTTGCCACTCGGCGATTTCCGAGCAATTTTGCCTGAGCTGGTCGCTGTGATCGGCTACAAAAGAACTCATGGTACGAACTGGGCAAAATAGTGGTTTGCTTGGAACTACGTTTCGATGTTTTCTTCGTTTGTTGACGTGGTTGCAACTCCAGGACGCTCATCGTCATTAACATCTTCTCGGCCTTCTGTAAAGCGCTTGTACCACTTATAAACACTTTTTTGAGACAAAGTAGACTCGCCGAATGCCACAGTCAACATTTTAAGTGCGTTGGAGCACTTTATTCCATTTTTAACGCAAAATTTAATACACATTCTTTGATCCATTTTTTTCAAAAGTAAAAAAATCGAAGAACACACATGACTAACCTTTCCAGTTGTCAAAAACAAACCACTAATCCAAAATGGCTGATAATGCTAACATATGATAAACATATGTGTACCAACATAACAAAAAAAAATTCGATAATCGAATGTAAACAGCGAAAATTCAAAATTAACCTTTTCTTTTGAACAAACCTCGTATGTAAAAATTAGAATATCTGGATGGGTACAATTCTATCGCGGTGAATAACTAAGATACTATGTAGAGTTTTTGGAAATTTGATTAGAAAATAGAACTGAAATGCCGCGACGCCCGGGAGACATTTTAATTTTCGTCTTCAAAATGGTGGCATTTAACCGGTTTCTACCGTAGTGCGTACAAATAATTAAATTGTAAAGTTAATTATAGCAAGACGAAATTGAAAGGGAAAAGTATTGCGAAATAAGATTCAAGGTTATTATTCTATGCCAAAACGGTAAACAAATTGTAAACGAATACAGTTTTTTTTAATCTACTGACGCAATCTCGAAAATAATGAAAAAAATTGGCACACGATATTGGCCATGTACATATTGATACAAGCTTGCGAGTCAATGTCGACCGCTAATTTGATAATAAACAAGGCTTTGATTGATTTAATTATGTGGATATGATCCAACTAGAATCTAAAACAATACCTAGCAGATTCTCATTAGGCACTTTCGTGACGTGTTCATAAAATGTCACAATGAGGCAATAGTGATACTAATAGCCCTGTCTCATGGAAATAAAAAAAAGTGTTTGATGACGGGCAATTTGATAATAACAGCTCGAACTCTTTCTCATTAGTGTCCACCTCAGATCATGGAATATAAATGTTCTATGATCTGAGATATCCACCTTCGTTAGATACATTAAACTTTCATTATGTTCATAAAAATATGAATTTTGGGGTTAGTTTCTTTGTTTTCAGCTCTAATAAGTATACATTTTTTAATAGTGATTGTCTCGTATAGGGCAGACGGACGTTTCGAAAGATACGTACAGTGCGTAAACAAAATATGGAAATTTAATTAAATACCACTAAATTTTTTCATTTTAGTAGCAGTAGAGGTGTTTAAGTTTTTTTTTAAATATATTTTTTTATGTGATATCACACAATAGTCTCAGCTGCTCTCAACTGTCTGGAGCCAGTGAGACTATGGCATCCCCAATTGGGGTATGTTATGAGGTTGCAGGTATTGAGGAGGGAAAGGAGATGGGGAAGATGAAGGTGGGGAAGTACCTGATTATTCAGATCTGGTCACCAAGCACGGCTAAAGCCATTTCAACAAATTTTTCGATTCTGAATGGTGATCTTTCACCAGGGCGATGGCAGTATCAATTAGTCTGGAACGTGCCCCAAATATGCTACATATTATTTTCAATGAATAATTTGTGAAATACCACAATTTAAACAAATAAAATTTACTTGCGCACGCCGGGATTTGAACCCACGACCTCTTGATTCGTAGCCAAGGATCATAACCACTCAATCACGGAGTCCGTCCAGTTTCCAGTGTAGAAGGAACAAGTTGGTAGTTTTAACGGTTGAGAAAGAAAACAAACAGTATTCCATCTTGTTGATCCGTTTATCAAATGGCAGCTGGAGAAGATTGCGAAGATTTATTTGCAGACGGAAATGTAATTGCCTGCTTCTACGAATAAATAATGTAAACAGGAAATTAAATTAACCGTTCGGAAAATGGTACAAGGCCATATTGGATTTGAAGCAGGGATCACTAAGAAAAACGCGGAATAGGTTATGGAATAAAATCATTTTCTTCATTTGTCTGAAAAACGTTTCTAAAACATTTTTGTGATGGAATAAAGAGTAAAATTAATCGCTCGCATACAAAGTATTGGAATTACTACATTGCAACCAAATTCATAATATGTTTTTTTGCTTCCATTTCTGAAATCATTGAATTACCAATTGCATATTACATACTTAAGATTGTGTGTATTGGTGCATATGTATACCTGCACTTCCGACAGTGATGTCATCGCGGAAGATTAATGGGAAACAGCCTTTTAGCGGGAGTGTATACAATAAGCGTTGCCATATCAAAAAAGAGAAACTCCCAAGCAAAGACCTCAAAAAATCCCTAAAAATGTCCAAAAAATACGAAAAACTCCCTAGATTTCAGGCAGTCGCGTTATACACACGTATGAATCAATCCTCTTATTAAATTGATCTAAAGTCATAAAAGTACGAAAAATAAATAAACAGTAAGCTAGGCCGAACACCTAATCTAACCTAGCCTAATTAATATACGAGTATTTTCTATAAAAAAATATTATTATTATTATTTTTTTAATATAAAAAAAATATTACTTAAGTTAGGTTTATTAGGTTTTTGAACAACTTTTAATTTTTACTTTTAATGACTTTATATCACATGTATGCCGATTCATACGTGTGTTGAATTGTCGTAGAACCGTAACGGAAGAGGGTGCAAAACAAACCTCATAAAGTTGGACAAAACTGCTGAAATCTCTCAGTTTTTTTTTAATTTTTGGGGGTTTTTGATAACCATTGCTCAGTCAGAAAAAAAGTCTAGAAAAAAAAATTTCACCGTTACCACTTTCTCACTGGGTTTGTCAAAAACTCCCTTTCTCTTGGAGCTGTTATTTTCTCCCTAGATCTAGGGATTTCTCCCTGAACATGGCAAGGCCGACATGTAGGTAGCTAACTAGCTACGTTGTTCGAATTTTAATATTTGAAAAGTTTTTATGGCCATTGGAAAAGTTTTACAGTGTTTTCTTTTTATTAGGTCCTATATTAAAAATGAGCTTTCAATAACAAGTTTGAAATACGCTATTTTGTTTTCTGTGCGAGTACCTACCGTGTTCGTGTCAATTCTGCTGCGATATCAATAGATACCATCATAAACTCTGTTGGTTGGGTGTATTTGATTTGTGATTTTTAATGATTTAGTTTTGTTTTATGCTGTAGTTGCAGGCTAATTTTAATGATGTAGAATTTTCAAGGAAACAGAGTTCCATCAATGCTTATCGCCTTATTTATGAATAATATATTACTAACGGTTTTTTGTTGCGAAAACTACGAAAGCTATTTTACGAAATATAATAAAAAAACCTTTGCTCTCGTTCGCTTTATAGATTTCCGGTATGATAGCGATATCCATGAATAAATCAAATGATCTTTTGCTCACGAAATTCTATTAGTCAAATGTTGTTCTAGGAATTGAAAGTAGATCGTGCTATAAAATATTGACTCGCCAATGGCCATCACACCGATGCGGCCTGGATGTGAACTTATCTATTAATAATAATATTTATTGGAAACACAGAATTTCAGCAAGGGAGTAGAATCTTCGTAATATCTAATATCTGTATCCGAGAAGCATACGCGTCCAAATGTGTGTCCAAATTTTGAAGAAATGAATTAATTAATGATGGAAAAATACTGTCGATTAGTAGCAGAGAAAAATCTTGATACCTATCTTAAAAGGTTTACGAGATTTCAATTTATAAAAGGATACAGCAACCAAACACCGTAGAAGCAAAATGATGCATAAGAACTTGCATCCTCATTCATCTAACGCAACTATGGATCTATGTATGAACTAAAGGCGTCTATTCAACTAACTGAGAGTTTTTGAAAACTGAAATTTGGGATTTGTGTCGTCAAATTTGACGTCGACAACCCTGTCTTGGCGCACACCCCTTGCTTCATTTACATTCATGCAGCGTCTTATACATATTCTTCCGTTACTTTGTCTCTCGATATGACCCGACTCAAATATTTCGCTCACTTGGGCGTGCCATGTCTTCCTCGTGCGTCCCTGACTTCTTCTACTATACGAGTATTGTCTGGGGTAACAGTTATTTAACCGAAATTAATTAACCATATTGGAGTTATTTAGAGTGACTAGGAGAATTGCATGGCCTCAAAAGCTATATTGGAGTTAATATAGTGACTAGAAGAATTGCATGACCTCAAAAGCTATATTAGAGTTAATATAGTGACTAGATGAATTGCACGGCCTCAAAAGCTATATTGGAGTTAATAAAATGACTAGAAGAATTGCATGACCTCAAAAGCTATATTAGAGTTAATATAGTGACTAGAAGAATTGCACGGCCTCAAAAGCTATATTGGAGTTAATATAGTGACTAGAAGAATTGCATGGTTACAAATACTATATTGGAGTTATTAGAATGATCAGAGGAATTGTGTATTATCAACAACAATGTTGGAGAGATAAGAGTAACTTGTGGAATTCAGTTAATTATGAAAAATACCACCCAAGTCTTGCCAAGGGGCTTTCGTGTTCGGCACTTTTAATAATATTTGTTCTTTTGCAACATTAAAATTTGACTCTTTCATCTGCTTTCAAAAACAGTATTTCATTTTGGAATACGTTGAAAAACAGCGAATTTGTGTGAAATTGGATGACAAGCGAACATATTTCACAATAAATCACCAAATGTGACAGGATAACTGACAAGACAACAAAATTTCAAAGACCCGAGAGATGAAATTGCGTAGAATAATAAAAAAATGCTGTGTAGGTATATTTAAAACCTTTATATTTTTATAACTTCGTTGTTAACAATACTCACATAATTTCCACTCGGTCCTTTGGTCCTTGCAGTTTTCCACAAATGGTTCCTTTCTTAGTGTTCTTCACCCATCCTCCAACCTTCAGCTGGTCGGCTAACTCCCTGCAGTACTTTGTGAAGTATAATCCTAAAATTACACAATCCATTAATATCGAAGAAAGCACCAATTATAGAAACAATATTTAAAATAATTGATGATTGAGAAGATAATGAAACTAGATGAAACATGAAACAGAAAAAGACACAAAAAATAAAAAAGGTAACGGTCGTAACTGAGACTCAAACCCAGATCCTCTAGTCTTACCGGGACTGGCGTCTCTACCAATTGAGCTATTGAGACCTAATTATTTTCCGTCAGTTATATCGATCTCATATTTCAACTTAAGAAATATTGATATTATCTTATCACATATTTCGTATAATTGCAAAGTTCTACCCGAAATATATTTGTAACCTAGATAGTGTCTCGGATATATCAATCCGATTTTTATTTATATGGGACATCTATTGACTTTCTATAAGTCTAGAATGATTATTCAATTTATTGGAATAACTTATTGAATAAAAGTTAAATTTTTATGCTTCTTTAAGTTGTTCCAATAAATTTATTATTAATTTTAAAATAATAATTGTTAGTTGTACGACATCAATGCATGTCCGTGCTTTTCTCAACCCTTGACACGCAAACCCCTAAATTAAAAAAAAAAGTTATTAATTTTTTTTATCTTAATAAATACACACATTGAAATACATCACAATAAGCGCACCGCCAATTATTAGAAAATTTACATTAGTTGCTCTTACAACAAACAAGATTTAAAAGAAATAAGTTACTTAAAATTCTATTCGTTTTCAAAAAACTTTGTAAAATTTACTTTCAAATTTTATAATATTCCTCCTTTTATGCATTACTATTTTGCAATAAAACACCGGCGTAAATAACATGTATTTTTATGTTTTAGATATTGGCATGGTTCTATTAGTCTATTATCGTTAAGACACTGAGTAATCTGTACGTATTTTCAACACAATCACAGAATAGATATTGGCATGGTTCTATTAGTCTATTATCGTTAAGACACTGAGTAATCTGTACGTATTTTCAACACAATCACAGAATAGATTTCACTTTCCGTCCTTGAAGCGCACTTCAGGGCTGACCTCAAAACACTTATCAGTCTTCTCACTACAGAAAAACCAATTCGCTAAGGGGAAAACTACATCTTCCAAAACACGTGAAGGTAGGCGGTGAGCGGCTGCAGCAACGGCGAGAGAAACAGGTAGAGTAGGTGCACTAAACCAAGCGGCAAGAACCAGGTGATTTTATACCTTGAACGTTCCCGTAGACCTCGAACTCCGCGGACACAATGGTGAAGGAATCTTCCGCCCCCATGTCTGTGTTGTTTGGTTCAAGTCCCAGTTAGCACACTGACTCGACTGATACTGCTGGTCTGATCTGCGGTGCTGTCTCCGCCGCCTATTCTCATGTATAAATAGGCGGGCCGCTTCTATTTCCATCCGCCCATCGTGTCTTATGGCCCATGGAACAAGTTTCGTAATGACAGAAAGACACGCGAGGACGCTTCCGATCGATCAATTAGTTCGGCCACGGAATGTGTCAATGCGAAACGCTTCGGTTAAACTGTTAATTCCACTCTCGCTGAGAATGCATTGAGAGTAGTTGACCCCATACTTAGGAAATCTTCCCCGCTTTGAATGAAAGGTCAGGTTCTTCAATGTTGTCCTTGGGCATACTTAGAATGCTTCAGAGTAAAGTATGTATCACAGACGGTACTGCAGTACCACCGGCTTTTTATTAGTTTATTCAGGTGACCCGTTATAAACGTACATGCTTGGTATGTAGGGATTTCGTGGGTTCTTTCATTATCTACTCGGGCGAGGAGAGAACCCACGATAAAAAAGTCGTAGGTTTTTACTGTGCGTCGCAAGTGAAGGAGTTGGTTAGTCGTAATGAAAAATCAGTCCTAATATTTGATTCGACTACCATATAGTCTGGAATATCAACAACATTTGCCTAAAGCCTACATATTCGTGGAAATTAATCTTGCGTAACCCTTATTCTCTTGGGTTTTTCCGAATATATATATAGAGAGAGAAGGGATCTCTATACATTATTTTTTATTTTTATTTTTTTTTTTTATTTAATATAATAATTTTTTTTACAGAGAGTATATAAAAATAAGACATGATTCATATAGTGTAACAAAAAATATAATATAGCTATTCCTCACCATAAAAAAATAAGGTTCTTGTGTTTGGTGAGTGATTATCGCTTAATTAATCAAATCATAACTTGAAATATTGTTGTACAATAGCAGGAAAATATGAATTTGTCGTGTAAATTTTGTAATTTATCACTAATAATAGTATTAAAGAAAATGAAAAGAAAGTAGAAGAAAAGAAGAGAATCTAATAATAATAAAAATAAATTTTTTTTTTTTAAAAAATTGTTAGAGTAATTTGAGGTAATTTTTTAATCTATGTTGAAATTCATGGATATTTTCTATAATTTTAAGATCAGTTGGCAGATTGTTAAAAAAAGTTATTCCTAGATATAGGTATGTGTTTTGCGTATGCTTAGTATTGAATGGCGGGATTTTAATGTTGTTTGTTGATACCTTGCGGATATATTAAATTGTAATTTATTTAACGTTTTTTCTTTAAAGATTTGAATAATTGCATATTTTTTATAAATTTTATCTACTGTAGGTACATTGAATATTGTAAAAAGCTTTTCAGTGGAAAATGATGATGGTTTTTTTAAAATTACCTTTATTATCAATCTTTGAATTATTTTAAGTGGACTTAAAATATTATCATATGTTCCCCCAGCCAATAATTCCATATTGTAAAATAGACTGAACAATTGCATAGTACACTCTTTTTAGGTTTTCTAGTCTAAGAATATTTCTTAGTCTTATAAATATATATATACATTTTCTAATTCGTTTAACAAGTTCACAAATATGTGTTTTCCATTTAAAATGCTGGTCTATATATACACCAAGGTATTTAATTTTGGAAGTTGGACTAAGTATTGAACATGCTTGATTACAATTGATTCTGTTGCAGTTACTTTGGTGTATTATAATTTTTATTTCTGGTTTTGATTTAAATTTATTGATAGAGAAAGGAATAAATTTTGTTTTTCCAGTGTTAAGGGAGAGTAGATTATTATCGAACCAATTTTTTAATATATTAATATCAGTATTTGCTAGCTTGTTAATAGAATTCCAGTCAGTACCTTCAATTATTATGACAGTGTCGTCAGCATAAGATATTATTTTTCCGTTTAGCTTTTGCATGAATATGTCATTTACATAGATGATAAAAAGTAGAGGTCCCAGTACTGTACCTTGAGGTATGCCAAAATTACTTGTTTTTTTATGACTAAGTACCTCGTTTATTTTTACCACTTGAGGACGTTTGAAAAGATAGCTTTTTATCCATTCCAGAGCTGTACTATTCATTCCAATATTGCTTAATTTAATTATAAGTTTGTCATGAGATATGCTATCAAACGCTTTTTTGAGATCTATAAAAATTCCAAGGCATTTTAGTGATTTATCTAATGAAGTGTGAATAAGGCTAGTTAATTTTGAAATTGCATCCTGTGTGCTTCTACTTTCCATAAAGCCGAATTGATTTTCTATTACATTTTATAAACTGGTTAAATCTTTTTTTTACAAGTTTTTCAAAAATTTTTGCAATATTTGAGATTACTGAAATGGGACGGTAATTATTAACATCTTCGGGATTACCAGACTTAAATATTGGAGTTATGGTAGTTTGTTTGTAATTACATGGAAATACGCCGCATTGGAAACTTGTGTTGATTATATGCATTAACGGTTTAGAAATTTTGTTTTTAATATTTTTTAAAATGTTAATTGTAATTCTATCAAAACCTGGGGCAGAGCCTCCTTTCATGCCGTTTATAATAGTTACTATTTCGTCCTCTGTGGTGAGTTGAAATGTTGACATTTTATTTTTAACATCAACATTACAGTCTGGAATTGTTATATTTGGATCTTTGTGTATGAGATTCGCAAGATTTTCTCCTATATTTGAAAAGAATTCGTTAAATATATTTGCAGCTTTTAAAGGGTTCTCTTTGCAACATGTTTTCGAATTATCATGAATAATAGAGCTGATTTCATTGTTTTTATACTTTTTTTTGTCCATTATCTCATTTATAATCGTCCATACTCCTTTGTCATTTTCAACCTGTATCAACTTCTGTTTATAATAGCTTTCTTTTGTATGTTTTATGATATATGAGAGTTTATTTTTATATGCTTTAAAATGTTTCTGTAAATGTTCATTATTTGGTTGTTGATTAGTTAATCTATAAAGAGCTTGCTTATGACGTACGGATACTATTAAACCGTGAGTTATCCATGTTATACATATAACAAGTATCTAATATTATAATGGTTATAACTAGGTTTAAAAGTAGCATACATCTATGCATTCGACCAACATAATAATCTTGTACCTTGTCCATACTAACCCACTTTGACTTAATAAATTGCTCGGCAAATCTCAAAGGATTGTTTGCTTTTCTAACCTGTCTTCTATTATAAAGTCCTAATCCTTTAAACTCTCTGCGTAATTATAAAATAAAAAAATATAAATCGCAGGACATACTATGTCAGACATTTTCACCAAGCGTACTCACAAATCCACATCTTACACAGTAATAAGGAGTAGACTTGACAGTGGGTCGGTAATTTGGAGCCCACATTAGGTGAAGTATTCCCTCATGTTGGGAAGAGTTCAGAAGAATTTCCTGAGATTTGGATAAATCCGTAACTCTATCCTACCGACTTTATCTTGGGTATGCTCTGAATGAAACATCGACGGGTCAGAAGGGATGTGCACATTGTTACACATTTCTTCAGACTGATTCCTGGGTGGCTTCAAAACTCGGCTATCATGGAGAGCATTCATTTTTATGTTCCTGATGGTTATCTCCGTCACCGACAGCAGATACTGTTTTATCTCCCAACCTACAGGAGCAACTTGTCAATAGTCATGGTGGTGGGGAGAGCAATCTTGTTGTTGAACAGAATCAATTCGGATGTTAACATATTTAGCACCAACGAAGCTGCTTTTAAACGGAAAGCTTTGTTGCTGCTAGCATAAAATGAACCTACTTATTAAAAAAAAATTAATTTATCAAATCATGCTGTATAATGTTTATTTATAATACAGTGTCTTTATTTGTAAAATTTTAAAATAATAAATGAATTGAATTGAATCTCATTGAAAACGGAATAATTCGGTACTCGCTGTGAAAATCTTATGCGATTTGTTCAACTGATAGTCAAATGTCTAGACAACAAGGCTGTCGACCACTGACGGAAAATATTTAATTTAATTTACTATTCTAATTCTTCAGCAAACGTGAAATGGTTGTTTTATGTCATCCATTACATGGCCATAAAAACTCGCCGTTATGCGGTGTTTTCCACGAGCTGCTACAAGTCCCAGGGTACGCGAGAATAATGGATGACTTAAATAACATAACTATTGCGAGTACCGAGTACTAGAACGTTGTTTACTTCAGGCATTGCGTATACAAATACGTCAATGTGTCCTTCGCTAATCCTATCAGCGGCCATTAATTTCCACCGGAGATTTACAAACCAGATTAAATCCAATTGGAACAGAGTGGTCTTCCCTCAGCGGGGAATCACTTGAACGGAATTAGGAAGCATCGCAATTAGTCCATTGCGGAGGAAGTTGGCTACCAAATGAAATAATTGCGGTCAGCAGGTGCTTCCTGGCTCCCGCCCCTTGGGCTGAATCTGGCCACCGGATCTGGAAGTTGTTCAGGAATCAGGTCGCAATTCTACTCTGAATTCTAACAATAGGTACCAAATAATGAATTATTTTTACAGGGCCATTTAGGTGGAAAACCATTCCAAGGCCACAAATTATTCACAAAAATTATATATTTTAAGTGTCGTAGATTCGGATGATTAAAGACCACTGGATCTAATTAGGAAATAGGTCCCGTTTTGCTTTGGATTCCTCAAATGTGGAGTAGAGAAGTACGAATAGGAAGATACAGAGAAATCATTTGATAGACCCCTTTTTGAGAAAAATCACACAAAATGCCCAATTTATAAAGAATGTTAATTTACCTGTATAAAGCGATATAATCAGATTTATTTGTTTTGATTTATTATGTTATTAAGAAAAAAAAACTGGTAGAGGAGCTAGTCGCACAAAAATATATGATTAACAGTAAAAATTATGGACGAGAAAGAAGCTGTAAACTAAAGTCGAACCCAAATATTTTTAATACTTGCTCGAACTCGATTCATTTGAGTTTAATTATGTCTGAAAACCGTATTTTAGTTATACGTATTACGTGTGCATGAGTAGCTTTTCTACTCGACTTTCTTTTCTTTAAAATCTTTTGACTACACACTATTATTTTGTTGTTGAAATATTTATTTATACAAGGACAGGATATATTATGTTTTGTTAATTGTTCTGTTTGTGACATTTTGTCAGAAATTAAACAGAAAGTATTTTTTTCTTCCATTTTTATATTTACAGATTTTTTTTAAATATCACTTCTCCACCTATCCAACTTTATAAATATTTTTAAACTAAAATTTCTCACATAAAATTAAATTTTCTTAAGTATTTTAAATTAACGTAACTATTTAAATGATATTTGAACACGTCAAAGAGGTAGAAACGGCAGCGTGATTTGAATGCGGTTGCGTTATAGGAATATTATTGAATAGGTTCTAGAAAATATACTCATTCAGTCTTCCATTCACGAGATTTTGTGGGTTTGAAAAAAATGCTACTTTTAATAAAATCGCAGCAGGTAGGGGAGAGGTGGCATGGAGGAGTGGCTTTTTTCTAACCATCATATATTTTTTTTGATGTAGTCGTACCCATTTAATGACAAAATTTTGTCAAAAATATTATAACCTAAAAATGTGTCAACAACATTACCTGTTAATCTTCCTGATACACTAATATTTTAATGTTAAAAAAAACATCCAAATTTGGGTCTTTCATAGCCAGTGTGTAATGAAAGAGTCACAGGAAGTATCGAAGGAGCCAGGAATGGTACACAAACTCATTGTACTAATGAAACATAATAATATTTATTGAGTTGACATAAGTACAAGGTGTTTTTTTAAGAGGTATACAAATTCAAAATGAAAACAAAACACATAAAAATAATGTTAATGCCCATGATATTGGCTTTATTTAAAAGATACTTTCATGCCATTATTGCTTAAATATGATTTCGGGCATTTGAGTGGCACGGATAGCTCGAATGAAGCGCAATCATGAAGTCCAATTTTCGACAACTTTATCGAGCAACTGGGGCCGCATATCGGCAATAACACGGCGAATGTTGACTTCCAAATGGTCCAACGTCTCTGGTTTATCAGCATAGACTAGTGACTTCACATGGCCCCAAAGAAAATAATCTAATGGTGTGAGATCACACGATCGTGGAGGCCAGTTCACAGGTGTTTAAAAGCCAAACCTCTAAAAAAAAACCCTATATATTTAAAAAAAAATAAACATACCAATCGTCTTCTTATTTTTACCTCTTCAATAAGCCAATGGTAAAAATAACTTACCTAATGGTAAAAACACAAAAAAATATGAGAAAGAAAGAAACGAATGACCAAATTACAGTTTTCATTTTTAAAATGTTAGATTACCTCGTAGTAATTTTTACCAAAAAAGGGATCACAAACTACACATTTTAAATGTCAACCAGTTCCCAACAGTTCCGTAGTTCTCTTTGCAGACTTCGCCGGCTCTTTCATAACTTTCTAAAAAAAAAACAATTAATAACCATAAAATAAAGAACACCGTTGGCAAATCAAAATTTTACTTCGTGCAGTTGTAATTGTCTAAAATAATGCAGCAATAAATTTTACTCACTACCTATTGTGTCAGAGACCATCAACCTCACAACAAGAAATTTACTTTTTAGCAGCGAAAACTTCTTGCAGACTCTATGGCATTATAAAAATCCCCATAAAAATTGTTCGGAAACAGTTTTTTTTTCAGTGTAATAATAAAATTATACTGAAAAAAACTACAAAACTACCCAACTGTGAAGAATTCGATGTTCAAACATTTAAAGAATTATATTTATGAAAAAGTCAATTATGCAGATTATAAAATAAAAAGATAAATATTCATTCATAAAGGAAAATCGTGCTAAACTTAAATACGTATTCTCATGTCCAAAACTAAACACCTCTTTTGCACACCACCACTATTACACTCACAGAGGAAAGCGTTTTTTTTTGTTTTTTTTTATAATTTGCCGGAAAAAATCAGAAGCATTACTAACAAAATACAAATGCTGAACTCTGTCAAGAAATATGGCAAAGACACTCTTAACAAAAAAATCGTTACCACTTAAATTAGTAATTCAAATTACCCCCTTCCTCCCCATAGCAGTAAAAAACTTAATATACGCATATTATGTATTTTTTTAAATTAATTTATTTAAATATATTTTTTATATGAATATCCCACAAGAGTCCCAACTGCTCCCAACCGTCTAGAGCCAGTGAGACTATGGCATCCCCAATTGGGGAATGTTGTGAGGCTGAAGGTATTGGGGAGGAGAAGGAGAAGAGGAAGATGAAGGTGGGGAAATACCTGGTTATTTAGATCTGGTTACTAAACACGGCTAAAAGCCATTTCAAGCAACGTTTCAATTCTGAATGGTGGTCTTTCACCAGGGCGATACTGCGAGTATCTTCCACTCTATAAATCATTATCTTTGTTTCTATATAAAATGAATACACTAAATACAAATGTTTGACACCACATTTAGTTTTTTTTTTCCATAATGAAACTGCAATGTCCTTACGACTGTACATAATATTATATTAATAATTAATGCTTCACATGTACCATAAATATTATTTATCTATTAGCGAATTACTGCATTAATGAACACTCATCTTCCGTCCACAAGCAAATGTTTTTAATGTAAGGGTTGTATTAAAATATGACGTATGAAATTTTAGCTGTTTTGTTACAATATATGTACCGGTATATTTAATTAATAAAAGAATAAGTAAAATGTTAGCAACTAACTTTACGTGTCTGCAGTGTCTGCACTGCGCGGTGCTGCTAGATGTGAAGAGTTATTTCACAAGACCTTCTTTGCATGCAATTGTTTTCCCTATTTCCTATTTATTTCACAATTTTGACAATAAATACCCTTTCGAAATATCGAACCGAAGTAATACGTACGATCATAAATTGATGCACGAGTATGAAATGTATCGAATTCATCTCCTGTCCCGATCCCATCTTCCTCTTCCTCCCCCCTTCCTTTTTATTCTGTTTTTTTTTCTTCTAATAAAACATCTGTACTTAACCACTGGTAGCATAAGAAACTTTGTTTGCTTACCTTTGTTAAATTTCCTTCTATATAAATCTGCATTAAAAGATATTTGTTTCTTAAAAATAAATACATTTATCAATTCCGAATTACCCCGCCATATTTTCTATATCTGACTTCTGATTTATGGTATTCAATTAATGAATTATTTTCAATTATTGCAAATTATTTACTTCGACTATTAAATAGACAGAAGTTTAATATATGCAGGGTGACTGGTAGATGCTTGATAAAAAATGCTGATGAACGAAGAAGAGGAGGGATGCAAGCAAACATTACAAGATAAAAAATGTGTCACGGTTTTTTTCTCGACGGTTATTCACCACTTGTATTAAGGTTTGTATTAAATAACGATAATATATTGGCTAATGCCTCGCTCAATAATGACCAAATACAAATGTAAAAACACAAGTCATGGAATAAACAAGAACACAAGAGATGCGATGTGGGCGTGTATCGTGATCCAAAAGTTTGGCAATCGGGCCTTAAAATTTCTAATAAAAAATGATTTGATCATATTCGATCAAATGGAATTCCAATATACAATGCACGTAGTGTAAGAGAGACAGAGCGCTGTATTTTAATTTGCTCTCTTGGGCTAGAAAAATGTACTAAGTCAAAGGAACGCCGACTTCTATTTAAATCCACATTGAAGGCACTTCTAGTGTGTATTATTTATTTTATGATTTATATAAATTTCCCAGCGCGGTTATTAAAGAACACTATCTATTATTTGACACTATTTTTTGAGTCCTAAAATTCATTTTATGAATACTTTTCAGTCCTAAAAATTATAAGTATCTCAATAAATACCAACTCTTCTTGTGCCACCAACCTTCTAATAAATGTAACATCAATAGAAAAGGAGCAACAAATAACCATGTAAAACTATCATCTCTATAAATAAAATTTCTAATAAAACTGTGTTCATCTGAAGCGACCTGCCAGGTAAGTACGTTTTTTCTGTATCTGTTTGTATATAATTAGTTAAGAAATATGTGTAAAGCGCCCTTGATGTGATTTTTCACAAAAACGGGGCTATACAAATCATCCAATTATTATTATTATTATAAAGTATGTCCCTGGCGGGTGGTGGTCGTTTGTTTTGGATGCAAATACGAGTATACAGTTTTATTCTGAGCTTGATGACATTTTACATACTTGACCTTCAAAACAAACGAAGGTCACTGTCTAAACGAGTTTTCGAAAAGCTACCCCATCCTCCTTTCCCACCCCTTAAATCATAATGTTGGTACTTCTATATGCGGGTATGGGTAGGGGTAGGGGTAGGGGCAACACACCATAACCTCAAAACTTTAATTCAAACCACTGATAACCCCGGGTAACGCTGGGTACATCAGCTAGTTAAATATAAAGATAATTTCAAACTCTCAGCGGACTAGACGTAATTTAAACTTATGCTCTGCCCCCGATATTTATTCTTCACTCAAATCATTGATTTTTCTATGATCTGTGATTCTTCCTCAGCGACAAGAGCGATTTCTTCCGTTATCGAGTCGATTTCATAAAAAAATAATCAAAACACATTTTAGTATCTCCATATTGGTTAAAAAATAACTCTCTGAAATTCATCTTTTTTGCTATACTTTGTCCTTAAATATTTCGCATCAAATGCCAGACACACCGTACCTCTGCTGTGAGGCAGCCGAGACCTCAAGCCATACCCATCGTAACCAAGAGAACTCTGTGGTATACAATGTAGTTATGTATGTCATGTCTCCATGTTGCTCGAATATATATTTTTTAAAATCGGATTTGTGGCTTCATGAATAAACACTTACGTTACATCCCACGAAAGCTTTTAACGTAAATAATAAACAAAATATTAATGAAAACGTAATGATGTCTGTTTAAAATTTATCATCGTTCCGTTGCCAACTTTTCATTGGATGCTGCTACTGTCATTACAAAACGAAATCGAAATGGGTTACCGGAAATTGGCAATCATAATCGGCATGGCTCCGAAAACAATGTACTGTGTGATGAATTATGATCAATGTGCCTTCTAAAATAATTGTTTCAAAGTTTGGTTAGGTTATGTCAATTTTTCTTAAGTTCATCTGTTGAAAATGATTAAAAATTTTCAAATATCGATAATCTTTCTTCAGCAGACACTCAATTTCATTGATCCGTCTGGGGCCTAAGATTCGACAGGTCTCAGGTAAAGTGTCGACATCAGTTTTCTTTCAAACCGGTAAAGATCACACTCCTATAAAATCAAAGAAAGAATTATAATAGAATTATAATATAATTATAATTATAATAGAGCATCTGACCGGACATTAGAAGGGTGCGGGTTCGAGTCCTGCCGGCGACATTTATCTTTGCTCGGAAGGTTTTTTCAATTTGGATGAGTGTTTTAGATTAATAATTATTGTTTATAAAAATAATAATTGTTACCCTTTGCACTATGCACAAAAATCTTGTCTTAAGTTTTAAAGAACTTTAGTTTATCAATTAATAAAGAATTATAAAATTGAATCTGATGTTCTTGAATTCTCATGACTAAATTGCTCAGAATCTGTCAAAAACATTATAGATATGTATTGTCTAAACGAAAATAGACTGCCAGTATATTTTTCAGTCCCGATGAAGATTCAGCAGAATCGAAACTAGTTGACATATATACAAAATAAAAGTGGATTCATACAAAGTGTATTTCTTTTAACTCATCATGTCAATCCACAAAGTGTTTGCTTATTATGAAAATCTAATATCGGCGAGTACGACCAATCAAGCAAAAATGTTTAAAAAATATTCCATTAAATGCAGAAAATATTAATCTAAATCGTGCCTAGGAGTATATGAATTTATGGTTTTCACTAGACTATTATTAATTTAATATGTTTTTGTAGGTACCTAGAGCAATATATACATAGATATGCTCTAAAACGTAAGGGGAAGAAACGTAATAAGGGGGTCGAGCTTAGGTGGGTCACTGTCATTTGATTTGCGAATAAATTCATCCCGACAGTTTCCTGACAACTCGCATTACATTGCAGATAATTAGTATTCACTCTTCGAAAAGCAAAACTGCTAATGATCAACTCGTCCCTTTTATAATTGTGCGGATTTTACGGCAATCTCCTTCATTTATCGCACTTTGGGTTAGTTTGGAACAGATTAACAAACTAACACAAAGTGCCAATAAGCAAAACAGTAAATAAGAAAATGGAAAAATTTTGTTAATATATATAGTTTGACCCCTTTTTCAAATGTTTTGAATTTGCTTACTAGTTATTTGCTTAGAAAGAAACGTGAACAGTTACGTGGATGGCTGCGATTTTGTATCACTACAATTGTTAATGTATTATATGAAGTAAATACAGTCAAAAAAACATATCTGTGGAATGTAATGCGATAGTTTTGATTGTTCTCTTTACCACTTATATTTTTACAATGTTTGAATGCGCAGGAAACCATAATTATTGTTTTATTTCTTAAAATCTTCGAATGATCGCTCGCTGCCAGTCAATACACGAATGATGGCGTCATGTATTCGAGAAATACGTGAACCCTCCTGGTACCAAATTTAGGTTGTCACGTGGTTGCCTCCAGCCGTACAAATGGTAGGGAAATATGGCTATTATGGCACGCCTATTCATTCGGACGTCAGTGAGGTCCCTACATTATTGTCTACTAGAGGTGGGCGTTTCAGTTTCATTTTCAAAATAACCGAAACCGTTTCGGTTTCTCAAAATAAACGGTTTCTAGAAACCGTTTAAAAATAACTTTTTTTTTTCATATACATTAATATAAAATAAATAAAAGTTATCGTCTGTTATAATTACGCTGAATGATAAAAAGTAATATATGTAGGTTGTTTAGATACTATAAATCATAGGCTTCATGGCATCCTATTAAAAATTTATACATATGAACTTACCAAAATGTGAGGACGGGGTTGGGGTCAACTTTAGCGATAATTTAAAATAAAATCAATCACAAATAAGGCCACAAAAGTATGCACACACTCTGATAATATTATATACTTCAATTAATAACGGCCAACTGAGATTCAATATTAGTACTACAGCATTCATTTGTATTATTATTACATCACTTTATTTTTGGGTTAAATATTTTAAGTTAACTATTTTTATGAGTTTTAAAAGATTCAAAATTTATTAATATTCAAGAACATCAGTTGCTCGACTTTTTTAGATTTTAATCTTGTTCTTCTGTCACTTAAAATTAATCCTGTCTTTGAAAACATTCGCTCACAGGGAACTGACGTCGCCAAGAAGTTACATTTGTTGCGGAATATTTTGGATAGATTGGGGTACACATATTGATTTTGTCTCCACCATTCTAATGGGTTATTTTGTCGTGGCAATAAGGGCTCTTCCAAAAACATTATCACTTCTCGTGATGCTCTGGAATACGAGGAACTGGCGATGCTATGGTGTTCACAATCGGTATCAAAATCAAATAGAATTGATAGTTCGGGACGTTTTGTGGGGGTAATATTAACACATTGTGGTATTATCTTAACTTCTCCCGCTTCTGCATCTAAGAGTTCAATGACTAAATCGATAGCTTTCATCTTAACATTCTCAGCCACTGACGTTCTTTTAAATGCACGCGCTTTGAATCTCGGATCCAATAATGTGCACAATGCTAAGGATTCATTTTGATCAATGTCGTTGAATCTATCATTTATTCCTAATATTAATTTTGCCACGACTTGTTTTGCTTGTGCACCTAAAATTTCTTTCGATAAAATTTCACAAACTTTCAATAGGCCCGATGTTAAAACAATAACAAGACTGCCAGTCATGTATTTTTCCCCGCTGATGTTTTTCGTAACCTACTCAAACGGTTCCAAAATCTCGATTAATTGCTTGCACGGTTTCCAATCTTCAGGTGCAAGACACGGTAGATTTTTGTTAATTACCGCTATCGTACATTGTACAGATTCTTGAAGATCCGATAAGCGTTTTAACATATAATATGTTGAATTCCATCGTGTCGGAACTTCTTGCAGTAACTTCTTTGGTTGTACAACTCCCGAATTTAATTGATATTTTAATAATTTTTCAGTAGACAGGTTACTTTTTTTGAAATGTCTAACGTTTTGTTTGTCTAATGTTTTAAATTTATTGGTTGTATCTGAAACAATTTTTAACGCATCTTGAACAATTAAGTTTATTTTATGTGCATAACAGCCAAAGTGTTTCCAGTTGAGAATGTCATTTACAGCACCCTTGATGTTAGATGCATTATCGGACATAACAACTAGCACCTTTCCACCTAACTCCCACTTTTCCACGATCCTTTTTAATTCTTTAGCCAACTCTACACTTGTGTGGGTCCCGCTAAAAGAGGCACAACCCAGTAAAACGGTTTGAAGTTCAAATTTTTTCGTAAAAAGGTGTGCCGTTATAGCCATGTAACTCTCGGTCGTGGAAGAAAACCAAAGATCTGTAGTTAAATAAACACTCGTTGCTTCAGTTTTTAACAAGTCTACAACTTTAATAACACATTTATCGTAATGCAATGACAACAAATTATTTGACACGTATTTTCTGCTGGGTAAAGTGTACGATGGAATTACACCAGCCATCAATTTGACGAAACCACTATCTTCAACCATGCTGAAGGGTTGAAGATCTTCTATAAAGAGGCCCATAACCAAATCATCAATTTGTTTTTTCTCCCGCGAACTAATGTTTTTTGGAATAAAAGACATAATATTTTACTGCGTCTTTTTTCCAAGAGAAAAACCTGAAGTGCTGGCAATGACCTGTGTTTTTTCAACTGACTGAGCTGATAATTCAGAAGCACTCACACTCACACTTGTTTGATCACTTTCGGTTATAATTTGACTAGCCATTCTAGCCAGCGGAAGAATCACATTTTGCCGACCGGAGATTTCCGAATTGAACAAAGTTAAATGTACTAGGGGATGTTTTCTCTTTAGGTGCATTTTCAAATTAGACACAGTAGATTTAAATGAAATGCGCGTCTTACATATATTACACGAGGCCAAATCATCCCCAACAGTTTCGAAATGTGTCCATAGAACACTGACCTTTCTGCGTTTATGCGACGACATCATAGAAGTAGGTAAAATAGTCTTGATATAATAATAACAAAAAATTATAAAACTGAACGAGGAACGACGGCACTTGTCAATGTTCGCGTTAAGACAATGTTTCGCATACTAAACTGATAAAATGCTCAAATA
>JAHDVE020004778.1:0-68501 GCA_022606495.2 Halesus radiatus | reverse complement strand
ACAGCACAGTGTACCCGTGTAGAGGATATTATATTATACGCAATTTTATAAATAATTAAGTTCCCCCTACAGCACAGTGTACCCGTGTAGAGGATATTATATTATGTATACGCAATTTTATAAATAATTAAGTTCCCCCTACAGCACAGTGTACCCGTGTAGAGGATATTATATTATGTATACGCAATTTTATAAATAATTAAGTTCCCCCTACAGCACAGTGGACTCGTGTAGAGGATATTATATTATGTATACGCAATTTTATAAATAATTAAGTTCCCCCTACAGTACAGTGTACTCGTGTAAAGAATATTATATTATACGCAATTTTATAAATAATTAAGTGCCCCCACACTGCGCTGTACCGTATGAATATTATATTATACGCAATTTTATAAATAATTAAGTTCCCCCTACAGTACAGTGTACTCGTGTAAAGAATATTATATTATACGCAATTTTATAAATAATTAAGTGCCCCCTACAGCACAGTGTACCCGTGTAGAGGATATTATATTATGTATACGCAATTTTATAAATAATTAAGTTCCCCCTACAGCACAGTGTACCCGTGTAGAGGATATTATATTATGTATACGCAATTTTATAAATAATTAAGTTCCCCCTACAGCACAGTGGACTCGTGTAGAGGATATTATATTATGTATACGCAATTTTATAAATAATTAAGTTCCCCCTACAGTACAGTGTACTCGTGTAAAGAATATTATATTATACGCAATTTTATAAATAATTAAGTGCCCCCTACAGCACAGTGTACCCGTGTAGAGGATATTATATTATGTATACGCAATTTTATAAATAATTAAGTGCCCCCACAGCACAGTGTACCCGTGTAGAGGATATTATATTATGTATACGCAATTTTATAAATAATTAAGTGCCCCCTACAGCACAGTGTACCCGTGTAGAGGATATTATGTATACGCAATTTTATAAATAATTAAGTGCCCCCACAGCACAGTGTACTCGTGTAGAGGATATTATATTATACGCAATTTTATAAATAATTAAGTGCCCCCTACAGCACAGTGTACCCGTGTAGAGGATATTATGTATACGCAATTTTATAAATAATTAAGTGCCCCCTACACACTGCGCTGTACCCGTGTAGAGGATATTATATTATGTATACGCAATTTTATAAATAATTAAGCATGCACGTATAGATAAATTAAAAATGATCCACGTCAAACAATAGGTGAGTGAACCATTGAAGGTATTGATATTTTACTTGAAGCAGTAATATCATATATTAACTACTGTTTTTTTTAAGTTTTTCACATTTATTTAATGATAATATGTATTTTTCCAACGTGTCCGTCGATCTAAAAGCATACAATTTATTAGCGAAATACTTTATTTTTTTCTTGTTTCCCTTGTGAATACACCAACACAACCCGTATAGCCGCTTCATCACCGGTTTAGTATTTACCGCCTGCGAAACTACAATGCCTGACATACAGTAACATTTTATTTAAAACACTCGAACAAATTATTCTTGTGAGATGTTCCCGAAACATTAAAACATAACTGTGTACGTGTAGGAATATTATTTGTATTGTTTGCACTTATAAACTATATGTACCTGTAAACTATGTGTACGAGTAAGGAAGTAAATTCATAATTTTAAAGTGCGTGCTGCCCACTACCTAAAATCACTTACTTTTATTTCTATTTATTGAAGTAAATCAAATTTATAAATATAATGTTATTATTAAGTTCTACAGGTATTTTTTTAAACTATTTTTTTATTATTATGCCTACTGCCAATGCCTTGTATATACTTAGTTCATCCTGTTATGGTGCAATAAAATATTCCTCTTGGGTAATGTGAACGCTTGTAATTTAATAAAAAAATTGTATTACATCTCAACTTCTAACGATAATCCCATTTAAGCTATGCATAAAGTTATTTGATTTGAAACTACTAAAATGATGAAAAATCTAATAATATATTCGAAAACTTGCTTGGATATCTACCCATTTTATCTAATGTATTTTTATGAGGGTGTATTTATTATTATTTTTGGGTACCACCACATTGTAAAAGAAGATACGTATATTAAAAGATACAAAATATCACCAAATTTTCAATAATATTTTTTTATAAATTAAGAATTTAAATATCCCTCGTTCAGCATTCAAACCCAACTTTTTTTTTGGACAATACCCATACTGTTTTTTGTATAGCGTGGCATATAAAAGAAAATCATGCTCATTTTGGAACTTTAAAATTAAACTAGTAATGCAGAGATGGATATTATAGTACCTATTTTGTACGAGACATGTAAGATCCGCATAAGAAAAATATTTAGGCACCGGCACACAGGGACGCACAACTATTGTGATTTGCGAATCCTCTTGAGAAAGGCGTTTGATAATTTCCTAATGAAGATATTGTCGCTCCGAGCGTACTTGACTTATGGTGCCAGCCAGTATGGTCGGTCGCTGAGGTAGCGGGTGGTGACGTCAGCGGTTGCTGGGTGTAGAAGACTGTTCTTGTCTGGTAGCTGCAGGTCGAGGTATCCAAGGGAGGACATGTTGTCCATTCTGCGATTGAAGTGAAAAGAAGCACATACCGCTATGCGTACGCTTTTTATAGGTCCCACAGCGCGGCCGAACATTATGTGCACGTGTTGTAAAATCTCGGCTCGGTATTTGAATTTGTCGTGCAATCTTGATTTGCGATGGCATTTGTGGTGCAATATAGGCCATTGGCTCGGTGTTGTGAAATACCAGCTATCGGCTTGGTTATTGAACGTGTTGTGCAATAATTTGTATTTGGTTATATGTTTTATCTGTTTAAATTAATCCACTCTGTAGACACGTTCGATAGATATTTTATGATATCAAGTAATCATCTAGACATAATTATATACCTACATATTATTATCGTAATTTAAGAGTGTGATTTTTATATAATATTATGAACCGTACCCCATCAAAACAAAATTATTGACAACACCCACCCTTTTCAGCGTATGATTTTTCAAATGTTCAGCCCGCTTAATTCCAACTATCACACCGCTTACGACGCTGTGATTCGCAATCATCCAAAACACCGAGGCGAGCGGGGCCCTGTTCGCGTTCCTTTAATGGGACGCTAGTTTGGCAGATCAGGCCGAGTCATGTAACGCTATCCGACAGCCGACAGTTGAGCAGTTGGTTACTAGAGGATTCTCTTTATTGGATTCCTGACTTAATGCGAGACTCGTTCTGCGGCATTAGACATTGCCTGAACCAGCGGCGGATTAAGGCAAGAGCCGTTACGTGCAACATTTCAAGGCGTAACATATTTTAGGTTAATAAATAAGATAGCTACCCTCTAAGATATGCTGGAAAATTTCCTAACATATTCCCTAAGAAAATTGTTATCCTTTCCATTTTTGGAAAAATTAACAATGGTATGATATAATATAAGATGTGAAAGCAAGGCTGTGTAATGTCACTGTGTTTATTTTATCATGCATTCATAACCAGCAACTGTAGGTATCTCCTTGATATGTTGATATGTTAAGTCTTACTAGCGCGGCCGTCATATTTCAAAACCTAGTAAGGGACAAATTGTTGAAATCCCAGGAATCTGAGAAAGGCAGTATTTTTTTATTATTTTGAATGAACCATGGTAGATTACAACTGGAAAGTAGACATACGTTAAGTACAAACATTTTAATGGGGTAAAAGGATTTTGATTTTTTTAAGTCCTTAAAATCCTCAAAATATTACATTTTTAACAATATTTTGACGTTTTTCTAAACTTTCAATTTATTTTTAGGCTTATTTTTCTGAAAGTGGGCACATCTGGTAAGTTACCAACTTTCTTAAAGAGTGTTTATTCATATTGAGTAGTATCCTGTTTTATTTTGGGTATATTCTGCCGTAGTATTACAATCTGCACAATGAATAGTTATAAACATATATCGGCTCAGTTTCAGTGACTAGATCTTAATAGCCAGATACTTCTCAATGCTCTTTTCTCTCATATCCATCTCATCTCCACTTTCTTTAGCTTAACAACAAAACCCAAATTGGTGATACGATAGTCTCACTGGCTCCGGACAGTTGGAATTCTTACGCTCTAGTAAAAGTCAATATTACAGCCAATATTGGACATGTCCCATAGGCTAACTGGTATTTAAACAGTATGTATATTATTCGTACGACGTTTATTGAAAGAACATTATACAGTTTCATATAATATGGCATGTTTAAATATAAGTACAATATGTTATATAATTATATTATTGTATGGTTTGCATTACCTACCTCACTGCGTGAAACCTGTTCTAAGATAGGCGACTATTGCTTTCAGAATATTCAAGGAACAACGAGGGATGTATGCAAATTGATTTATTGATAAATTTGTGTAATAAGGAACAGAGTTTTAGTATATATATACATAGAGAAGTTACAAAAACACCGTGTAAAATAAAGTTTATATAATCATGACTTGTGAATCCTTGGAGCAATGAATATACGTAATAATATTACTCGAACTAGCGAGTTCCGCAGAGTTCTTCCGACCTTGAATCTACTTGATTAAATTTTAAAATAACATTTTGCTTTGTAAACGTGGCACGATCCACCCCTGAGCTTTCATATTATATCTACTCTACCTATGATTACCTATATAATGTACATGTTTAACCTCTACGTAGAATCCACTGTTCCACGACGCTCATTGGAAAACCTTCAGTATGATTAAATGAATGGAATCTATTTTTTACATTTCAGACTTGACGAGAATCAAATTATATGCATTTATTAAAGAATAATGGCTCTGGCAGTGTCTTTATGTGTGGGTGGTTTCATGTCGCCTGGGTTATTCAATATAGATTGTGGTAGAAACACGGACTTTTTCTGTGAAGAAATATCATAGACTTTGGAATTGCTGACATTGTTGGAATTCACATTAAAAATTTAATTTTCTAAATAAATGCGCTAAAGTTTGTTTAAAACATTGTTTCTTAGTGCTTTCACACATACGGTGTATTGAATTCCACATTTCTATACGTAAACTATTGGCGAACAGTTTACACCCGCGCTGTACAAGCAGGTTGCCTGCAAAGCAATGAACCAGCCCAATTTTATGTATAACATACTAAATATTTGTAATAAGTTAGTGGGATAACACTATTCTCACTCTTCAGGGAAAGAGATACAAACGTGTATCGCTACCATCCCATCAGTATTCCATCACAGTTCTACAAACTATTGTCGAAAATCATTGGCTACAATTTCCTCCAAGGTACAAATAATATGCTCGTACATACTGTTTAAAGGCCAGTTAGCCTATGTAGGCTGTAATATTGACTTTTACTACTGCATAATAATATATCGTATCCCCAATTTGGGTTTTGTTACTAAGCTAAAGAAGGTGGGAAGGAGATGGATATGAGAGAGAAGAATATTGAGAAGTATCTGACCATTGAGATCTAGTCACTGAACATTGCTAATTCCATTCGGGTATAGGCATATACTAGAAAGGGACGCTTAAATAGTTTGGGTATGTATAGCGAATGAACGAAGAAAGGATTGTAAGGAGAATATGTGGCGCGAATTTGAATGGAAGAAGAAGAGGAAGACATGACACGATCAAGTGAATCAAATACTTGAGTCGGGCCATATCAGAAGACGGAATAACAGAAGAGATTTTATGAGACGATGTAAGAATTTGAATGAAGCAAGGAATGTAAACCAAGATCGAGTTGTTTGGCGGTCTCTCTGCCTGCCTCTGCGGAGAAACGGTGTGATGATTAGTTAGTTATATACTACGTAGATGTAGATAACGATGAATATAGCTTGTAAGTAAATAGAAACTGTTCCATGGAGAAAACACAATATTTACTATTACTTCTACCATGATTTTCAGACACAGTAAAATAAACAAACTAACTAACTAACTAACCATCACGCCGTTTCCCCGCAGGGGTAGGCAGAGAGGACGGACCGCCAAACAACTCGATCTTGGCATACACTTCTTGCTTCATTCACATTCATACAATGCCTCATACATTCTCTTCTGTTCTTCCGACTTCTGACATGGCCCGACTCGAGTATTTGATTCACTTGATCGTGCCATGTCTTCCTCGGGCGTCCCCGGCTTCTTCTTCCATTCACATTCGCGTCATATATTCTCCTTACACTCCTTTCTTCGTACATTCGCTCTACATGCCCAAAGCATCTAAGCGTCCCTTTCTTAATTTTGCTCACTACGCTTACATCAGCCTTTGCATTCTTTACGAATCTCAACATTTTTCACTCGATCATACATGGTTTTACCACACATTCGTCTCAGAGATCTCATTTCTATAGCATTCAGTCTACTTTCATCCTTCCTCTGCCAGTTCCATGCCTCACTGCCATACATCAAGGTTGGTATCAGCACTCCATTGTGGACTGCTAGCTTCGCTTCCTTTGACAACTTTTTGTTTGCGCCAACCGCGTTCAGTCCTCCGTTAATGGAGTTTCCTGCATTCACCCTTCTTTCAATATCCCTATCAGTCTTTCCATCTCTCGTAAACTTACTTCCCAAATACACAAACTCATCGAACTGCTCCAAGTATTCATCATTCACAACTATATTGCATACTGTTTTCGTACTCTCTTTCAAACACCATGACTTTGGACTTATTTACATTCATCATTAGCTCATTCATCATACATACTTCGTTCATCCTAGATACGAGGGACTGTAGATCTTCCATACTGTTAGCAATCAGTACCGCATCATCAGCATACAACAGGCAACATACTTGCAGACTACTCATTTTTGCACCTAAGCCCACCTCTTTCAATTCTTGCATACAATTATTCATGTATAGATTGAATAACCACGGTGACATTACGCAGCCTTGCTTAACACCTTTTGTGATGTCAAACCACCCCGTAAAATCACCGTTTGCCCTAACACATGCAACGCTTCCCTCGTACAGCGATGCGATTGCCTGTATAAGATTTGTATTCACACCATACTTAGACAACACCTTCCATAACTCTTTTCTACGTATATATCGTAATATCTTCTGTAATGGCATATAGACATTTATGTCGCATTACTTTTTAATTTCCATTCAAAATACCAACCACAACTACTTACTTTTTCCCATATTTCATGGCCAAAGCGCAAACACATGCTTTGTTATCTAATTCTATTTCAACAAAGATCACCCTACAAAAACGGATACGCACGCACTCGACTCGCTTTAGCTGTGAAAACAAACACATATAATTATAGCAGGACGAGAAGACCGCTGTTTGGAGAGAAAATACTTTATTCGATGTACTATTTATGGAATGTGTAGCGGGGAAACGGACCTATCGGTTCCTAAAACACATGTTCAGAATTTTGTCGCTAAGTTTGACAAAATCATTGTTCTAACGGAATATACGCACCTTTCAGGAAAACGACATATATTTCGGGCCATATATGTCCATGCTCTAGGGGTGTTTTTCAGGTTGTTAACGAAAATAACAAACTTAACCAATATTTACAACAAGTTTAAAATACATTGTCGCGAAATATTTCAACATTTAAAATGAAAACAATAATATTATTTCAGTTGTGATGTGATGGACATTCTCATTGTAAAATACGTATTCTTATTTTCGGTACACACGAGTATGTTAATATTGATTTATGCCGCCGTTTTTACAACAGCATCCCCAAAGATGATATAGGCCTCGAGGAAAATTATTTGCCTCAGGGCCTCCTTTGTGGAGTTACTGTAAATTTTTTTTTAATGGTGAGCATAATTGCTTTCCAAGCAATTGGTCGGGGTTCGATTCTCGGGCGTGGCAATATATTTGTTTACACTGTGGACGCTAACGCACGGAGCGGCCACAATATAATTTATTTATTTTTAGTAGGTATATTATATTGTTTTTTTTTATAAATCACAACTAAACATTTAACTTCAAAAAAATACATGTTTATTTAAAAAATTTTAAATACGTAAATTTTAATTGTTTTAAATATCGTCGCTGCATTTATAATACAGCTTATGTGCCGTTTCGTACATTCTGAGATGATCGAGAAAAACTGCTCTAAAAGATAATTGCAGACTGGATTCGCTAAAAATATTTTTTGCAATTATTAGGCAAGCTTTCCCAGCTAAACAAATCTATTATTTTTAGCAAGTCTAGTCTTGCAATTATTTTTTAAAGCAGTTTTACTCGATCATCTCAGAATGTACGAAACGGCACATAAGCTATATTGTATATGCAGCGACGATATGTAAGTTTTATTTTTCTTAACCCTTAAATTTTAATTTATTTAAATTTGTAAATTTTAGTTATTTTAAATAATTGCTTTAATATTTTATAAAATTAAATCGAAAATAGAACTTTTTATAATATAATAAATAGTTTTGAAATAGATAGTATAAAATTCAAAAATAAGTTTTTTTTTCCAAAAGTGCCATCTTTGTCAATATTTCAAAATAATAAACTGATACACATTTTCAATGCAGGGGTAGGCAGATAGGATGCACCACTAAACAGCTTTGCTTTGACCACACTTCAAGCTTCATTCAAATTCATACGCCATTTGAGGGTCTTCTACTATACCGACTCTTGACATGACCTGGCCGAGTATTTTATATCTGCCATGTCTACATTCTAGTGTGCGTATTTTCCTGACACTCGGTTCAACGTGTTCCCTGTCCACTCCATAGGTCCATAATTCCAAATCATCATTAAAAAAATATCTGTTCTTATTTTAAATCTCCAAAATTTAATTCCAAGTAAATTGAGTTGACATCGACCATAAGAATTTCCCTCACTCTCCGGGAATAATTTGTACTGCCGTTTTGTTTTGTTACGTAGGTACCTAAATGTATAAAGAAGTTCGGTCACGAAGTCTAAGAAAATTTCGTATGAGGTAACTAACGAGTGGCTGAATTGTCTACGGAATACTTAATACCGCAACAGAGTACTAAATAACAGGCGGAAATACCTATACCGAACCGTTTTTTCAATTTGCCATATAAATATGCCGTAAGTTTAATAAAATAATGGATTTTTTTCACAACTCGCTGCTTTTCAACAGAATTTTTTTTAATCAATATTTTTGGAATCCTTTTTCTTGTTAAACATTTGAAACAATTTCAGTAAACAAAGGTCCTCGTGGCTATTGATTATATCAACAACAATAAATTTCATGACGCCAGACTTCACCGTACGAGAGTTTTGTTTTGCTTTAACACACAGATTCTCTGATTATTGCCAGTTAAATTGTTATTCCAAGTCACATGAGTATACCTCCATTCTGATCTAGTTTTTTCAATGCTCCGTTTAGCTCAATTCCTCGATTCAGTTTTTTTATAGATAATAGATACTCGGCTTACTACGATGTTAATATTAGCTCTCGGTAAGAGGTATTTCAAAACAGTGATCAGATGTTTGCTGGCTTATAAGCTTTCAAACAGTAGTTTATTACGACACTTTTTTTCATAATGAATCGGTATACCTGTCGGCTAGTAGTTCCAATTTAATAAGTATCGTGTTTTCGTAATGAATCGGTATACCTGTCGGCTAGTAGTTCCAATTTAATAAGTATCGTGTTTTCGTAATGAATCGGTATACCTGTCGGCTAGTAGTTCCAATTTAATAAGTATCGTGTTTTCGTAATGAATTATACCTGTCGGCTAGTAGTTCCAATTTAATAAGTATCATGTTTTCGTAATGAATCGGTATACCTGTCGGCTAGTAGTTCCAATTTAATAAGTATCGTGTTTTCGTAATGAATCGGTAAACCTGTCGGCTAGTAGTTTCAATTTAATAAGTATCGTGTTTTCGTAATGAATCGGTATACCTGTCGGCTAGTAGTTCCAATTTAATAAGTATCGTGTTTTTACCTGTCGGCTAGTAGTTCCAGTTTAATAAGCATCGTATTTTGTCTTATTTTTTCGCTTATCGTGAAACAATTTGCTTTGGGAAGATAAGAAGGAATGGAAACCATTTCAATTAGTACAGTTTCATAGACCGATCTGACATGTAACCAAACCCCAATGCCTTAATGTGCGGCAGGAATCTAATAAAGCTTAGAGAAGACTTCCACCATGGTTAAATTCCCACAAGTAGCAAGGTACTTTAGGGTGGGAAGCTGTAGCTATAGCCCCGTAGCACTACTACATGTACACGGTATACTGCAGGCTCTATACTGTAGAACTGTAGACAGTAGACTGTAAAGTGGTGGTGGCAGCTCGGTGGTTGGGCAGGAAACAAGAGCGCCAACCAGCCTCGCGAATTAACGAGAAAAACTAATGTTTCTTTGATTACCTATTTAGCGAGCTTTCCTTTTATTCAGCAATCGTTCCATAAAAACTTTCAGTCGTATTTTTACATTACACCGTATATTATGTACATGCATAATGAAGCCCTTACCTCTCCCAAGAAAATATTCTGTTCATATTCAAACGATACGACTTTTGGTTTTGGTTTTTCATTTTTATTCTCAAAAATTCGCTTTGATTTTTAAAGCATGTTTTGTTTTTCCGAGGAAGTTTTTGCTTGTCATGAATGTAGAAAAGTGACAGTAAATTTCATTTAAGTATGGGAAAGGGTGGAACATATAGTACCCCAAATACACGGTGTATTCTGAACGAGATCCCGAAATGCTTATTTTGTATAAATATTTAAATTTTCATTCGACCCCTGATTTAGGAAACTGCTTTGGCGGGGGTGTGGAAGGGATCAAGAAAATCTAATTGAATCTTTTCACATACCCTATTCCAGAGTACTGTATACGGTGTTGGTTCTATTGACTTGTGGGTATATGCTGCCTCTACATAATATATGAGGCGTATTGTATGTGTTTGTTGGCTTGTAGTAGCGATTCAAACGTTATTGTAGGTTTCAGCGGGCTGTTAAATTACTGCTTATTATGCCGTCATATCGGGATGACATGCATAGCAGGTTAGTAATATAATAATGCCAGTTATCACTCACGTATTCAGGTTGGCGTATACATTAATGATTGCGTACTTGTCAAGTTCGGTAAATAGCCTGCAGTTATATAATTTACGTAATATTATTTCGTATCCGAACTTTAAATGCCTTCACACAAATTTGGATTGATAAACGCTGTACAAAAAAATATTTTGATCGAAATTTTTTTATTCGAAAATGGCACACAAAATCAAGAATTTGAAGTGGTTTTTTAACGAAACGAACTGTTGACAATACGAACAAAATGAGCGAAGTGTATCGCTTAAAATAAATAACTTGATACTAATTGCGTTCAGTACTTAACATTAGTTGTCTTTCTTCTGTAACATTTTGTTTTCTTTAAATTGACTTTTTGGCATTTTATTTTCAGTTCTTTGTAAAACCACACGAAAACACTGAAATCCCAATTTCAAAATTAACTGAACAACTGTCTATTAGAGACCAATATCCAAATAAACACCCTCACGTATCCGCAATATCTCGGGATATTCCCAAAGTTCTGAGAAGCGAGAACGCGCGGAGTCACCTTAGCACAATAACACTGAAATGGAACCAATGGTCTGGAAACACTCGAGTCATTCATTATATTCGTGCATGTGTTGCTATCAAATATATCTCCGAGTATACCTCAATGCCAAATCAAACCTACAACACGTTATAAAAATTACCTCTGGATTCGAGGCATATTTCATCCAACTTTAGTTGGCATAACTGAACATTAGTAGGTATAGCGGATAAAACCCTTTCGGAAGGTTTCAGGAAAATAAGGTGGAATAAGACGAGGTTTGAATTGAAACTTTGAATTTTTTTTAGCTCAACCCTTCTGAAAACAAATCTGAACTATTAAAGTATTTTCAGCAGACCATGATTAAATAACTCTATATTTTACTCAGCCCGTTCAAAACCACTACAGCAATTTTTCTTCTGTGCCTAAATTGTAGTTTTACCTCTTATATAATATGTATTCCTTCTTGATTCCTTCCTACCTTTAATGTAACAATCGGTTCATATGAATAAGTTGTTATCAATCAATTGACTGTCTGTTTCAGTGTCACTTAATAGGACATAAAGCCGAAAGAACAATGGCGATGCAACGAATTATGAGAAATTGAAGTCAGCGTGGTGGTTGTTTACTGTTTAGGAGAAGCAAAGTTTCTCTGTCGGTTGGTTTCTAAAGAGAAATCGTTTTGGAATACTTCTGGCCTAAGTTGGTTGGTTGAGACCGCACGAGAGGAAACAGGGATAAATAACGGCCAATCGGTAATACGAGGGATTGAAAACACATTGAAAGTATTAGAGACCGAATGAAATTTCCTTTATTATTCTACTCGATATTGTCGTTTTTCTTGTTCTTTATTTTCTTTGTGGAATTAAACAATAATGTTTCGAATATATGATATTTATTATTAGGTACATGTGCGACGTACAAATTCACATCGAGCGGAATCTATCGTTGGTTTATGGTATAATGTGTTCCGCTTGACTATTACCCAGGAAATGTATATTTATAAAAAGCAATAACTTTTGTCTGGGATTCTCTGCCAACACAACATTTCCATCTATGTATGGAGTATTGATATATCCGTTTCAACGGTAAAAAGTAAAACACATTTCCAATTGGTTTTTTCATATTTTACAAATGTTTCTACATGAAAAGAATTGTTGAAGTCTCTGACGAAGCCGGATTATAACCACCAGATGTTATATTACAAAAAAACGTAGTAATCATGATTGGTAGCATTATACTGTTTCACGGGAAAAATGTGCAATTTCTCGAAAATTAAGAACCAAGTTTGAGGGCAAACATGTTAACTTCAGAGCTTGGGTGCAGAGTTTCTGGTAAAGGGAACCACACAAGTTATAATGTTACTTCAATCCGTAGCAATGATCAAAGTGTGCAGTTTTACGGGGTACGAGAGTTCCAGGACTCGGTGCGGAGAGGCAGAGGCTGGGGAGTTGGGAAGCTGGAGCACCAACCAAGTCGGTAAGATTTCCCGCACGAATGAGCACCCATCCAATATAACTACACGACTAAAGGTTGCTCATATGAAACGTTCTTCTGGGAACACGAAATGCATTTATGAGTTGGAAATAAACAATGACGTCTCATTTCGTGAACACAGGATATGCACATAGTAATGTGTTTACTTTTGTTCGACATTCACCATATCGGGACTCATTTATAATATACACAACCACATAAATATATACCGCCTTCTCTTCTGTGACGTTGGAAGATTGTTAATATCTTTCAAAATATGTCATATTCGTAGTTTTTAAGTTAGGTGATTCAATGGATTGAATTATACATTAGTATTGACTTTAGAGATTATAAAATGCTTAACATAACTTTATTTATTCAATTTATTTTTTATAACTTATTGAAGTTTGTAAACCTCATTGTAATATTTTAATCATTTAAGAAGATAATATTAACACATCCCAAATGAACCACGAAACCGAAAAAACAACAGAAATTAAAAAGATTTCAGTCGCATCTGGGACTCGAACCCAGGACCTCTACCTATCCGGGGTAGCGCAACCAACTAGCTAATGAGACCAGTACAATTTGGGCCATTTACACCGATATCATACTTCATGTTCAAGATTTATTAATATTATCCTCCATTTTATAAATCCCATATTATTGGCTGCTATCCTTATGATGATTGCAAAGTTTCATCAGAACTCAATTGCAATCGGAACAGAGTCTCGGATATACCTACCGATTTTTATTTATATGAGACATCTATTGACTTATTGTACACAAGTCTGGAAAGAAATATTCAATTTATTTTTTATAACTTATTTACCCCGGATAGGTAGAGGTCCTGGGTTCGAGTCCAGATGCGACTGAAATCTTTTTAATTTCTGTTGTTTTTTCGGTTTCGTGGTTCATTTTGGGATGTGTTAATATTATCTTCTTCATCTTATTTATTTATTTCGTGTCCTGAGAAAACTCTTTTAATCAATTAAACTTGTTGGTATTGCTAAAAACAATTATTTAACAAAACCTTTGTAAGTAATATCTGGTTTGAGGAAACCTGAAACATTATCTTATTGGAAACGAAACGTATACGAGTATACATTAATGTTAATGTTTGCTTTGATTTCAGACATGTTCTTGAGCCTAAAGAAAATCCTTTCCTAAAATATATTATTAACTTATTCAAAAGCGATGGAACTTCTTTGAATCATGTATTTCCACGTATACGTAGGACTATGTAAGGGAAACCGCCTAATTAAGGATTAAAAATGTTTTCTGTTTTCGCTTCTACGAATCAGATGTCTGGGAGAAAATCTAACGCGTGTATTGTATCACATCCTGTTTCAGAACGTTACAAAAGCAAAGTTTCGGTGTAAGTACTGCGAATCAAATTTGTGGTAATTTTTACGGCATGAGAAAAAGAAGTTTGTTGCAAAATTAAGAGCGTGCTTTCGTTCCAATTTGACGTTTTCATAATTTGGCATTCACAAAGTATAACAAATTGCTCTCAAGCGTCCCAACGTCCCGGCCCTTGGATTGGTTCTTAGTCTTTTTGGCTGGGAGTCATAATGGGCCAGACTTCATAATAATATGCAGCTCACCAGAACGTTCGCTCAACAATAGCAGAGAAAAATTGGGCCAGCTCCTTCTCCATTTCTCCACGGCCTTTTTGTTTTAAATTCATATCGCGGTGTAAAGTTAATGGACAAGAAAATTCCCGATGAAGTGACACAGAGCTGCTGCGGATCTGGAGCCAAGAATTGGCTTTAGTGTGCTTGGCGCTTAACCCCTAATACTTTATAGGGATAAAAAATATTTTACTCTCGCCATAAGTGAGATAATTTGAAAGATGTGACGCCACACTAAATCAAATCCAAGCTCTAATGTATGTCTTTGTTTCTCATTGGAAGGGTTTTGTGTGAAGATAGGTTCTCAATACAAACCAAAAATTCCGAAATAAAATCTGTTAACCTTATAATTTAGTCAAATTTTAAATAATATATTTGTAGTCAGATTTCCCATCAAAATGAATCAAGGAAGAATTTACTAATAAAATGAGGTAAATGAACTTATTAATATCTGAATTGTAAGTTTTCCAGTATGTCTATTCATTTATTTCTGTAAACTTAACGTGAATATAATTATAAAGTTCTCGATCGTTTTACAACCGTATTAGAACAAACTAATAAAATCAATAGGAATATTTACGTTGGCTAGCAGAATATTGATCTGAAAACCCGCAAATTTAATTAGAACAGGCGTTAAAGTTCAATTTTCTCTACCGCAGATGGACGAACTAGATAATAAACCATTTGAATTTCAATTGCGTGGCATTCTTCCTTTCAACCACTACCATTGTTTAGCATTCAGTATTCAGATAAAGGGTCGAACACTCAATACCAAAACATTGTTGTCATTTGTACTTTGGCCACTTTGCTATGTACCCTACGCTAGAACAAAATACAAAAACGTATTTTTCAGTTGCGACAATATTCTAATTATCCACTTGATAACTTAGCTCCATATGTGGTTATCGATTCTCCAGTATTAATAGGTTGCCAATACTTCCCTCGTTCCCATCTGTTTGAGTGTGTACCTTCATTGTAAGGTAGGCGGTTGGGAATATCCCAGGGATTGGTGCTTATTTAAAGCGAATACCTATTTTTTATCGCTAAATTTACTATTTCACTGTTAGCTAAAGAAAGGTAAGACACGGGAAGACTAAGGTGAACATTTAATAAGCTATATCTCCCCAGATAATTCGCTCATTTCATTTCAACTTTATATATTATTCAGAACCAATATGCTCCGGAGATTTAAAACTCCACTGATGGGAGGAATAAAGCAATGCCAATATTTCCCTACCCTACCCTTAGATATTCATTTCACTTTTAATCGTTCTGCTTAAGGGATGCCCTCAACTAAATATTAATCATGGTTTAAACAGCTCTCAATTAAAATCCCACTGTGGTTAATATGTTATATATCATCTCTATATATAAAAAATAGTGTTTGTCAGTGTGTCCACGATTTTCCCAAAAATTACTTCACCAGTTTCGCTAAAAATATCAAAGTTTATTCTTATCAGTGCTGAGAAGGTTTATAAAGTAGTTTGAATGAAATCCAATATGTAAAACTGTCGCTATAACGTTTTAAAATTGGTGTGAAAAACATTGAACCCCCCATGTTGTATTGACGTTATCATACATCGCTCTAGTTAGCCACAGATTACATCTTCAAAAGAAGAAAGTTTGCTTGTGTAGAATATTTTCAAAATGGAAAACGCAAGTAACCACCTACTTAAGAACTTTATTATTTAGATATGTTTTGAAAAAAATAAATGTTTGGAATGAAATAAAATTTTCAAATGGAAAAAACGTTTCTTTGTTTAGAGATAGTAATAGTTATCACAACACATTACTGTCAATGATGGCACCCAAACAACTAACAATTTACAACTTCATATAAATTTATTCCAGAAAAAAATCAAGAGCAAGGCCGGGTACACATCAGGTAGTAGTAAATAAAAATGTATGTAATCTTTGTGGAAATAATACATATTTCTGTTCCATGTTTTAAGTATGTAACAAACGCCCGCACAGAGTGAAGCAGCTCTGATATGATCAACCAAAATCACATCTATTTACGATAAACTATAAATAGGACACAAAACTGTCAATGATTGAAACGCGCTTTCCCATACACAGTGAAATTACAGTCATCCAACAATGCATTAAGTGCCTCTTTTATTACATATAATAAAACGCGTTGAAAACTTGTCGTTAAACCGACATAAATCAAGCTATCAAAATATGTTATCGCTTTCATTCAACCCGGCTCGAAATACTAATAAATGCATGAGATTATTTGGTAAAAGCCAGTGGTAATTGTGTCATAAAGCCCTCCCCAAATATTTTGTTTTTGTTTAAGCCCCCTGAGAAATTTTGTATCCCGTTGCTGTTTCGATAAGAGCGGGATTCTCGTGTAGTTGCGTTCTCTGCACATATGGTACGTCCACGCCTGCTTTAATCATTACATGCTTAGCCTGTCTGACAAGCTTTAGGAAAAACAAACAATTTCCACTACAAACAGCGGCCAGGCGTAGGTAAACGTGGAGAGCTATTCGCATCCCCGAATACTGTTTAACGAATACCATTAGCCATTTGATCGCACGGATTTCAGCAACTGTTTAATTTAACCTACATAAACTTCAAAAAGAAGAATATTGAATTTATTGATATTTTTATAACCATTACCGGAACAAACCTTACGTCAGGTTTATCTACATGTTACAATTTTATCGGTATTATTAAAAATATATATATTATGTGTATTATTTATATAGATCCATTTTGGAGGAAGAATATTTAAGAAAAACTTATTTCAATATTTGCTGATACCGTGTAACGGTTCAAATGTATGGGATAAGTTGTAAAAGGTTAAAGATTTAATACGATCTTCATTTCAAAACGGATAGACATTCATTATTTTAATTTTTCGAGTACCCTTTTTTACTGAAATTGATATATCAGTATAATTATATATTTAGGTAGGTAATCAAAAACATGGTAAACGTGTTACCCCCACGGATAAAATCAAGCCGAATAATAAAATAAATTGCATACGTGTTAGAAATAATGTAAGCCGATAAGAAAAACGGGACAAGAGTGGCAAATTGGTAATTAATTATTCAGTAATTTGTGGAGCCAAAGAAACATATAGACTAAAGAAAGCCATGAAAGGAAAGATAAGATAATTGACAGATGGACCGAAGACAGATGAAATTAATTAATGTAACGGGTGACTTAAATATACATATAAGGCCCAGAGATAAGGTTTCTGATTAATCGGCATAAGTATTTTTCTAAAATTCACAAAAAAAACTTAATGCATTCACTTTTTCTAACATTTATTTAAAATGCTTATATATCATCACGTTATTTCTCACGGCGTTACCGTAATTTAACTAATTTAAAATGTTTATATGTGATCACGTTATTTCTCACGGCGTTACCGTAATTCAACTAATTTAAAATGTTTATATATGATCACGTTATTTCTCACGGCGTTACCGTAATTTAACTAATTTAAAATATGTATATATGATCACGTTATTTCTCACGGCGTTACCGTAATTTAACTAATTTAAAATGCTTATATATGATCACGTTATTTCTCACGGCGTTACCGTAATTTAACTAATTTAAAATGTTTATGTATGATCACGTTATTTCTCACGGCGTTACCGTAATTTAACTAATTTAAAATGCTTATATGATCACATTATTTCTCACGGCGTTACCGTAATTCAACTAATTTAAAATGCTTATATATGATCACGTTCTCACGGCGTTACCGTAATTTAACTAATTTAAAATGTTTATATATGATCACGTTATTTCTCACGGCGTTACCGTAATTCAACTAATTTAAAATGTATATGAGTCACGTTATTTCTCACGGCGTTACGTAATTTAACTAATTAAAAATACTTATATGATCGTTATTCCTCACATTGCAATAATTTGTAATTTAAAATGCTTATATATGAGTCGTTATTTCTCACGGCGTTACCGTAATTTAACTAATTTAAAATGCTTATATATGATCACGTTATTTCTCACGGCGTTACCGTAATTTAACAAATTTAAAATGTTTATATATGATCGTTATTTCTCACGGCGGCGTTACGCGTGCTCATTGAAATGCTTATATATGATCACGTTATTTCTCACGGCGTTACCGTAATTTAACTAATTTAAAATGTTTATGTATGATCACGTTATTTCTCACGGCGTTACCGTAATTTAACTAATTTAAAATGCTTATATATGATCACGTTATTTCTCACGGCGTTACCGTAATTTAACTAATTTAAAATGTTTATATGTGATCACGTTATTTCTCACGGCGTTACCGTAATTCAACTAATTTAAAATGTTTATATATGATCACGTTATTTCTCACGGCGTTACCGTAATTTAACTAATTTAAAATGCTTATATATGATCACGTTATTTCTCACGGCGTTACCGTAATTTAACTAATTTAAAATGCTTACATATGATCACGTTATTTCTCACGGCGTTACCGTAATTTAACTAATTTAAAATTGTTATATCAATTAGTTCCCTATAAGGTATTAAAAAACTCTAGACTAGACCAGATAATTTTTTTTTTTAATTTAATGTAAATCAAATTTAATAATGTTATTTAAACTGTCAGTTGGAAAATGGCTTTAAACGCCGAAACAGCTGTCACAATAATAAAAACCAAAAATACTCGCAGAACAATAATAATAACATTATTAAATTCAATTTACATTAACATTAACACTAACTATTTTATTTTTTAATTATTTTCTTGGAAGCATTTATGTAAACTGCCCCTCATAGCTAATGGGCTGCTTTGTATCGTGTTGTTTGTGATGTTTAAATATACCCGTAAGTGATCATGTTTCCGTGAACAAATTATAATTGTAATGCCATCGTTAATTTTAGGGTAGGTACCTAGATATTTTTACAAATCCTCTAAGAACTGGTCGACTATTTGTTTTATTACATATTACTAAAGATAGTTAAAACCGCAAACATGTGTGAAAGAGTCATAATGAAAGTGTACTCGTTGCTGCACAGCTGGGAGAGAATGTGTCGTCCCATTTGTAACAAGATGCTTTTATTTGTTGACATAATATGCCTTTTGATGTTCCCGAGTTCTCATCAAAAGAAATCAGTCGTGATAAGTTCGCTAAGTGCGAGTTAAGGGCGACGGTGTTGCTTCTATTCCAAACAAACTGTGTACCAAGTTTTAACTCTGTTTAACTGACTCTCAAAGGTGAGTGTTGATCAAATTACCATATTTTTTGCCGTAAGTTTAAATCTAATAATAAGAATCACTCTTGAAAGTATTGAAACTTGATATACTGAAAGTTCTAGAAAATAAAGTTTACCGGTGATTTAATTAAGTATAAAGGGGGAACATTTTAGAACGGAATAATTATTTACGAAATTTGACTTCTTACGAGAATATATTCCGTCAATCACATAGAATTTCTTGAAGGTTTCATTTCAACGCAATCCTTAAAGTAGTATTGCTACCGTTCGTCCACCTAGTGTTATTTTTAAAAGAAATAATATTCAATTCCAAAAATTAACAAATTGTTCTTAGAAATCATCCTCCTCAAAACACTAACAGATAACTAATGTTGAAGTTACTCAACGAGTTCCAAAAAAAAATTCAATTATAGGAGTTACAAATCTTTATTTTAATCTTCACATCATGAGAAGTGTACAAATACAAGACTACTTGGGTAGTCTGGTAAGAATAATTACTTAAGCCTGTGATCGCTAACATTTTTACATAACTTTTTTTTTACGGAAACACCACACAGGAGACCTTGGGGGAAATAATTTTCCTCGAGGCCTATATCATCTTTGGGGATGCTGTGTGGAGGGTCTTTTAGAGCAGTGGTCCCCAACCCCCGGGTCGCGGCCCGGTATACCGGTCCGTGGATCAAATGGTACCGGGCCGCTCAAGGGCCTGTTTAAAACATGTTCAACAAACCAGGCGAATCTAGCATGTCTGCGAAAGAAAAAGTTCAACTGCTGGATATTGCAAAATAATGGTAGCCTCAAAACTACGTCCGAGACAGCAAGTCTGCCGGTGTTCTGGATTAAAATCATGGCAGAATACCCTGAGAATGCCACCACAGCACTTAAATCCCTCGAAATCCAAACTGAATAAACTGGACATAAGCAACACACTTCGAGTGTAATTATTTCCTATTACCAGTTGAAACCATCTCGTTGCAAAGAAACAAGCTCAGGGTTCTCATTGATTTAGGGTTCTAGTAAGTTAAAATGTTAAATCGCTTTATATTCATTTTTTGGTGCAACTGTATTTTATTTTGAAATCATGTTTAAAAGCGATTTACTTAAAATTATTAAATCAAAACAATCCAAAATATTAACAATTATCAGACGTTGACCGGTCCGCGGCGACAGTCCGAGCTGTTGAACACAGGAACGAGTCGTTAAAGCGACCCGTTCTCATGTGACAAATGTCGAATGTGTGCAAATGTTGGGTATATAAAAAATAATTAACTAACTACTTTAACCAGTGATTCCTGACCTTTTTTAATTTTTTTTTTTATTTAATTCACCTAAAAACATAAAAAAATAGTAGATAATTGTCACGTACGGTCGAGATGGGGGTTGGGCGGTTACTCGTCTAAGAGTTCAGTGATGACATTTGAAAATTATTTATTTTGATTGCAATTGAAAAAACAGTATTTGAAAAAAAAACTATCAAAAATTTCACCGGAGACAAAAATTTAAATTACATTTTTTACTCCAAATATGGTCAGGAATTACTGGTTAAATAAAGTAAGTCGGGTACGTCTCTTAACAACGTGTATATAAGGGAACGTTGATGGAAAACGTAGCGTAATAAGTCTCCGCACCTCATGACTTCGGCACTTCGTTGGGTGGTACGAGCGCAGTTCCGCTAAGTACTTAAGGCTGCAGCTTACAGCCAGCTGGTGAAAGCCAACTTTCGATAGGAGAGGGCACCACAAAACAAATAAAAAGTCGGCTAAATTATTTGTTTCGCTGTTGCAAAAATACACAAACCTATCGGGAAAAACTCCATGCGACTTTTAAAAACAATTCATATTACGCTAGATTTTACATAATGTTAAGGAGCGAGGTGGCTTTGTACGGAAACTGAGAAGAAATAATCAGAGCTTATACTATTATTACACGGGATAAAAAACGTGAGAACATTTCCCGAAATCCTTTCCACGATAATAATTCCCCGATCCCATCTTCGCCATTATATTTCTCCGCCAAAACGAGTCGCAATTCCGACCGGATGCGCCCACTTTTCACATTCGCTAACGAATAGTGTGGGACAAAAAAGCAAGCACCAATCCTCAATTCACGGGTTACGACATTATGCGGGGCGGACGAGGACTTACCAACTACGCCGGAATGGCCATTGGCCTATTCTATGTTCGTTTTAAACCGACTTTATATTGTTCGGGTACAGACTTGGCCAGTGAAAACTTTATTGTTATGTTTACTTTGATACTGTCGAACACTGTAAAGGATAACTGATAAAAATACACCTAAAATTTGTATTCAGTCATTTTTTGTGAAATATCACCGCAGGGGGGTTAATATTTTTCTAGGTTATTTTAAAGAGTTTTCCGGGCCTCAGTCTGCAGGATTAAGGCTGTAATCATGATACGAGAAGAAAAAGAAATAATTAATTAAAAAGAGTATAAATTAATCATTGACACCAAATTTATCGAATTGACTGTTGAAATTACCAGTTGTTTCTTAGCTAGAGACATCAGAGAGCTTGAGTTTCGATTTTTTTTCCAATTCTGTTTACCATTAACTATAAATAAAAATAGAAAACACATGACTTCGTTCGCCATAACATAGCCATAGCATCCATAGCACAGCTGACAAAAAACTTTTTCTTTTAAAAATTATGTGGCGTCTCGTCATATTTTGACTGATAAACGAATATTTTAAAGCGTAATAGTTTCATGAAAACGACATAACGAAATGATTGAATACGTGCGGTGACTTAAAAAATCTATAAATAGAAAGCTGTTCCAATTTCGTGACTCTAGAGCTCATGGATTAAGGAATTTAACAGAATTCGTTATAAAGATATCGTCAATAATCCGCCATCTTGGTGCACGATCTCAACCCATTTTATTCTCGGCCAATATAATCAACAATTTCAAATTCTTCGGGACCACTCTGTCCGTTTAACGCTTGCGTCGTGGCTGGCAAACAATGCCCGCTGATTGGTCGCTGGTCACGTGCTCCGCAGTCCCGGTTTGTGAACCACCCTGTACTGCGGTACCCAGGTCAGCCCGGGAACAGACCAAATGTCACCGTTTATCATTTGCCCATTCAGTCAGGAATATTTTAATGGTAATTTCGCCGATGGTCGTGAATAAAATAAGTCAATGAAAGTCATTATTGTCGGATGGCTTTTATTTCCGGGGGCTGGAAAAAACGTGATAATAATTTTATTTAAAAGGCATTTATTTTGATAAATTTGTTGGTATCCGTTGAGAAAAAAATGAGGAAAATCTTGCTTGGCGGTATTCGCATTTGCTCTTACGATTAATCCCTTCCTTTAGCCTCTTCCTAATCGTCGCCCAATAATGACGAGGTGCCATTATTAAAGAGCCAAGGGATCTCTAATGAAAACGAACAATCCAGCCATCGTCCCACAGGAGTAGCAGCGATACACCAAACAACTCCTGACACTTGCTATGGCACACACTCTTAGCTTTCGTGCGTTTTCTTATTTTAAACGGATAATTCACGGTGGAAATCCGTTTTAATGTGAATTTTTAAAATTAAAAACGTTAATACAAGTGGAAAGTTCCATGATAATTCATCATAGTGATGAAACGTGTGCCCATTCATGCGTGTGTTGATTTATCCGGTCACCGAAATGTCATAAACGTTTTTTTTTAAATGGTCATTTTACTTATTCCGACTCAAGCATTTGAATCAAATGATCGTGCCATGTCTTTCGGGGTGTTCCTGATTTCTTCCATCCACTTGAAAGTCGTACATTCGCCTGAAACTTATTATTTCCATCCACCATCCGCTATGCTTTGTCCAACCAAACCATCTGAGAATTCTTTCAATCATTCAATTAATTCTTTTCTTCATCAATTCATCAATTCAATTCTTTTATTCATTGCGTTTTATATCCAACTTATATTATGTGTTGATCTCTTCATTCGTAATAACTACACATGTAACCTGTTAAATGTCCTGTGAATTTATCAGTAACGCGTCGTAATAGTTATTAGACCGCCGCTTCCTGTTAAATCCTCGGAGATCTTATATCTGTAATAACTACACGTGTGCCTCGGATATCTTATATCTGTAATAACTACACATGTGCCTCGGATATCTTATATCTGTAATAACTACACGTGTGCCTCGGATATCTTATATCTGTAATAACTACACATGTGCCTCGGATATCTTATATCTGTAATAACTACACGTGCGCCTCGGATATCTTATATCTGTAATAACTACACATGTGCCTCGGATATCTTATATCTGTAATAACTACACATGTGCCTCGGATATCTTATATCTGTAATAACTACACATGTGCCTCGGATATCTTATATTTGTAATAACTACACATGTGCCTCGGAGATCTTATATCTGTAATAACTACACATGTGCCTCGGATATCTTATATCTGTAATAACTACATATGTGCCTCGGATATCTTATATCTGTAATAACTACACATGTGCCTCGGATATCTTATATTTGTAATAACTACACATGTGCCTCGGAGATCTTATATCTGTAATAACTACACATGTGCCTCGGATATCTTATATCTGTAATAACTACACATGCTCTTATATCTGCAGCATTCGGTCAACTATCTTTCTCTTCCATTCCTTACTGTCAGTCATCCGGATTGGTATCAAAACTCCATTGAAAACTGGTAGCCTAAATAAATCAACAAGGTAATTTCCACTTTGTAAACTGCTGCCCGGAATAGTGAGCTGGGAACCATGTTCTACTAATTTTGTAGATTTCAAGCCAGTAAAACTGTCCTCTTGGTGTTTTCTACTGCGTAATTAGCTGCTAAAAGTTCCGAATAATGTTGCCTGAGTATTCTAGTTTTCCGCAGTGAGCAGAATTTCTAGTTTCTTCTCAATTGTTCTCGGTTCACCAAATAAGATATATTCAGAAAGGCCCTGACCAAGTCCAAAAATACCTACGACACCATATTGAATTTACCGACAACTGTGTAATGTTGTAAGAAGCATGCGTGTGAGGTTTACATTTAGACATGGTTCTTAAGTATGAAAAAAAATTATGAAGTCTTGTCTTATTTATTATTGAACGCTGAGCTCCCGCGGCCTAATATTTCCGTAGTATGCCGAAGGTTAAATTTTGCGCGTGACACTCCGTTTATAGGCTGATTCTATTTTTATAATAATTTACTTACTTTTATTTCCAAAATGATGTTTTGTAAATTGTACCGTCTTACCAGATAATGTGTTTATGTATTTATAACTTAAGGTAGCTATATATCTATCTTAAGTAATTTCCCAAAGTAGATACATATATAGATACGCTGGCGTTCAAAGAATACTAACATACGATGAGAATCTCAGCAAGTCAAAATTTAAATCCTCCATAGCTCATGCTGGAAATGGCGTTGCAATATAAAAATACTTCCGTTCACCTAGTACTAGAGGAATGATGGAAAGCAGTGTATTCATGACGCCTAAACACAATATTAGAGTTTTTTTTAAACTCCAGAAAGGAGTTTGCAGTAGTCAAATTTATCATTTTTTTAAACAACAAAAAAAAGTTACTGAAGAAGAATATTTTTATCTTAACCATTTTCGAATTTTTCATTTAAAATCAACGTTTTTTGGTGGCTTCATATATTTATGTATTTAGACCATTAATTTTAGACAAAAACTAAAAAGAAAATAACTTTATTACACTAAATTCCGTTTCATATAATTACACTGGACATTGCCTATTGTCCCTTTTAAACGTCGTAACGTCCTAAATTCGACCTTTTTACCCGTGAAATTTTCTCTCAACTATTCCAGTCATATTCCTTTAGAAACAAACTGAACGTAATTTTACTTACTACCTTTATCATAAAGGATGTATTTAGATGGGAAATAATTTATCCTTACATTCATTGAATTAATACCATAAATTATTTTAGGCTTTTATAATGCGTACGTATTTGTTGCTTTGGGATCTGTCGGCATAATTTACCACGGTCTATGTGCTGTGAGGTTATGTTCGCGTGAGAACTATAAAAATAGATCCTTCAGAATATTAATTTTTTCATTTGTAAAATATTTCGTTCTACGACGATCTCAAATTATTTGATAACTATTCTTATTACTAAACAAATTCACGAGGAAACAACAAAAAAACTTTTCGTTTATCAATGTACCGAGAAAGCAAACTTAGCAGAAGCTGAATTAAGGAATAAAATGTAATTTTTGTACATATTTTTGAAAACTCCATAGCTCATGATGGAGATGGCATGCTAAAAATATTTGCGATAACCTAGAATACGCAGACATAAAATTTCTGCAAAGACGGATGAGCTCAGAAATCGCTAGGTTTTAGTGATCGGAGTTTCTGCTTCACGGTAAAGATTATACGTGACAAAATGACAACCGTTTGATTTTTATACAAAAGTATTTAGAAATCGAATGACATAGAAAATTCTATGAACAAAAAATAATGAACTGAAGCCATATCGATCGTAAGTAATGTCCTAACACGAAGAGGCTGCCTCGCAAATACCTACCTTTTGACAATCAGAAATAAACGATTTCTCACACCATCCAGCCTCTCAAGAGACAAAGAAGAAGCATTTTTAGCCTATCTACCCACAAGAAAACATATTCGTCCGTACTTTCAGAAGCATTTATTTTTTCTCCAGGATACCGTAAACCCTACACCCAACCACTCCCACTATGTCCCATCGACCCAACATCTAATATCATCGTATTTGGCAACTTTATTCCACATTGATTTTATTTTTTTTAATTTTCATAGAAATACAATTCTCATACCAGGTTTAATTAAAATAGATCAATCATAACTGAGTGAGTGCTTTTAATGCGCTTTCCCTTTTCATCGTAAATGCACACTTTGATATCAATGGTATTTAGTAAGCAATATTTTATGTAATTCAACGCGTCCATCACTTATTCGTTAAGTGCAATACGGCGCAATTTGATTTTATTGTGTTATTCGGTATTCATTTACTTAAACATAGTCAGATACATTTTGAAATACATACATAATTGATTGATTCAAATGATTTAATAAACATATCATAATTGTGTATTTAAGTAAAGTTAGTTATGTCACTGCAGAGAAAAAAGATTTGTGATTTTTTTGATTAGGAATTGATGTTTTTTCCCCCATTTTATTTTTACGTGATACGCTATTTAAAAACGGTAATAACTTATTTGGGTTAATGTTTTAATATAATATATTTAATGTATTATTTCTAAACAAAATAAAGTTATTCAATTTATTGGAATAACTTATTGAAGCTTATGAACCTAATTGTAATATTAAATCAATGAAGAAGATAATTTAAACAAATCTCAAATGAAACTTTTAACAGAAAAAACACAGAAAATAAACTGTCAATATTTCCAAAATAAATTCTGTTAGAACTTTGCAATCATACAATGACAGCTAATAATATGGGAATTAATTGAAGATAATATTTGTACGTCTTAAATTAGAAGTAAGATATCGATCAAATTGATGTAAAATAAACAGTTCTCATTAGCTCAGTGTTTAGAGCGGTTGTCCCGGTAAGACAGAGGTCCTGAGTTCGATTCCCAGATACGACGGATACCTTTTTTTATTTTCTGTATCTTTTTTTGTTTCACGGTTTATTTGAGATTTGTTAATATTATCTTATTTAATGATTAAAAATAATGTCATTTCGTATTAGCGGATACATCTGAACTTATTCCTTGTCACCAAGTTGCTTGCACGTATTTTCTACAAACCACTAAAGGTATACATACTTCACAGGAAGTTTTTCAGAAAAAGTCCTATCCACCCCTAAAACTAACCTCGAAGAATAAACTATAAAATGATATTGAAAACTTATACATATACCTGGATCATTCATGCAGCAAATATGTGTTATTACAATATGTAAGCTATCTAAGGAGTGTATAAAAGATTTGGGATGGACTGTTTTCAATAAAATATCAACGACTGCATCAAACAAGATGGCCGCTATTGTTTCGCACGAAAACCCGTGTTTTCCGGCACACGATTGGCGCCAAATCACATTACATTGATATTTTCTACTATGTGACAAAAATAGAATACGTGACTGTGGTCAAGGGAGGAAGGTACACTCAAAGGATACGGAACCGTAGAAAGCACTGTAGGCGACATAGGACATGGAACACATAAGAGATACAGGACACATAGGACAGGTGTCTCAAAATAAAAACCTTGCCAAATAATATTGGAGTTTGAAAAAAAGGCGAACCGATCGTTGGGTTTCTCTGTGTTTTGAAGTGTTTATTTGTATTACATCACAATTGCTGAACACAGATTGTTGAATCTCAAACATAATGATATAAACAGTGTTTCAACTCCTATTGTTAAACGTCAGACCGGGATTTTCTAGTGTCTTTGTTATTCGATCACATGCTGATACGATGGACGCACGTTACCTTATTTAGGAAAACTGTAAAGCAAGGCTCACATTTCCTCAACAATTAAAAATACTCTATTAAAGTTCGGAATTGATTATTCATAAATTTTCATCAATAATCCAATAATATCACATAATAATTCATCAATAAACACGGTGTATAATATCGCTTCTAAATATCCTATTTATCAGAGTTACAAATATTCATAATCATAATTAAAAAGGTTATCTTCCCGTTCCCCGCAGAAGATAGATATTGCCTGAGATCGAGTTAACATAACAAGTTTGATATTATATCTGATGGAAGTAGTCTCTCACGGTTACACGATTTAGATATTAGCATTCAACCCGAGGTTGATTTAATCAAAATAATCAAGGGCGTCTACCTGGATAATGTAACATTATGATTGAGTTATTCAGAGATTCGATGTCGAACTTAATCGTTAATTCATAGCCTGAACCCCCTCGCCCACCCTAAACTAGCGTCTGAAGGATATCCATTAACACACAGTCGGAAAAGATCTTACGTGAAGAGTTTAATTTGTGCTCCGTGTTGGCTTATTGATAAGCAACCATTATTCTGTCGTTGCTTCTTATTGCCTTACTGCGTGAGATATTACAATTTAATTTGTTAAAGGGTTTAACGTTAATTATTTGGAACACTCGCACATGACACGGGTAGCTTTTGTAATATTCGGAAAATTGGGTAGACATTTTAACAATGTTATTATATCATTATCCGCCTACCTGATGTAAAGAAAGAGGAAGGTGCAAAAGTAATTCGAAACTCCGACTCGAATTTATTCGAATTTATATCATCATTCAGATTATTTATAAAATTAAACATATTTCTAGAGAATTTCAAATGAAATATTCTGTTATTTAGTTGGCAGAAACACCTTCTGGTGGCGGTTAAGATCCTTGTAATAAATTTAAATTCATTCATTCCTTGATTCCAAGGGAAAATACGTGGGGTGAATGAAAATGATTTAATAAAAATCAATGTTTAATTTTATAAAATCATTTTATTTTGTACTGTTTAATTATAAACCTAATTTACAAATTATTTTGGTTATAATGTAATTTTCGCATGGCTTTTTTTTCTTTGTTTACTTTGTCCTACCAAAACTGATATATTTGTTTTAGCAAGATCTCAGTCAATATTTAAATATTCTTAATGGTACTTTAATGTATCTTCTACGGTTCGTTCCGATACTTTAAAACGTTGAGAACCTAATACACGATATTTAAAGGGCAATACAAGGGGGGTAAAGAAATAGATAAAGAATGTTGTATTTTTAAAGCGTCCAAAGTTTATCCATCAGCAATGAAATTTTTTATTTTCCTTTTCCAAGATGAGTACGAGTATAAAGTATAACGAGAAGCAAAGGCATAAAGAGGTTAGAAAACGTAATGAGGTTTTAAAGAGATAATATTCTTATCAGCAAGTTCACATAACTGCGTTCAAAGATTAGCCTTATTTTTAAATTTGGCACGGAATATAGGATGATGTTTTTATCAAGGGGATTTGGGGAACAAAGTTTGCATTCTGTATAAATACATCGGGTGGGCTCGTTAGCTACGTCCCTGCCTCTTCCCTCCTCACTTGCCTTCCCCACTTCATCGCTGCCCCTCCCCTTCTGTTCTCTCAATTCCCCCTAAATTCTACTAACAATTTTTCAAATTCAATATGCAGTATGATTTAAAGTAAAGTATTTTTTTAAATAACAAAGTTTGTTTTAAGAAATACTTATAAATCTCGTCATTATTACATTTTTGTCCTGGTAATAAACAATCATTTTATGCAAATCGAGTCATTGTCTAATATGCATGGTCATTATAGGAAAAAAATCATCCGCATCAAATATTGTTTTCAGTATTTATACAAGGCATTAAATATAATTATAATTAGCAATACAGCCTAAAATTCTAAATTTGTCATACCTGCATTCGAAATGATTACTATACGAAGGGAACACGTGACTATCCCTGTCTTCGCGGGACATAACCTAGCCCACCCCATTGAGCAAACAAGGAGCGACCCTCGTGCATAAAAGATTATGCATTTCATATAATCTCCCTTTGTCTGCATTCAAATTCTATCGACCTGCAATTGGTCCCATAATTTAAAGATAAATGGCTTAAGTCGACGCAGTCCCAAGCGATCAGGGGTACAGATTAGGATATGTGTTTACTGTGGAGTGTGCGTCAATCATATCTTTAGAGATATACACGAGGTTTGTCTATTACATTTACAATGTTAGTATAATCTATCCTGTTTTTGTAACACGGTGTCAAGTACGTACACTCGGGAGTATCAAAGGACGAGGTGACAATCGGATGAACCTATATACGCGTGTCCAGTGCCTATACACAACTGACACCTGTCATGTTGGATGTTGTCATCATACTAATATAGTAATTCTGCCTAGGTGTAAAGTGACTTGTCAACATCTGAGAGCATTTAGGATTGGAATACCTTTCCGATGTGCCATATATAAATAATTATCAACTCTAACTACTAACTCCAAAGTCCGATGAACTTTTATTCTTTTCTGCAAAGTGATTAATATTCGAACTGTGGTCCCATCTGCTGGAGCTTTGCGATGTGAGCTTTATTGGACAAGAATAGCTCTCATTTTTGTCGTATAATTTTCAATCAACTCGTAATTGCGGAGATGGAGATTAAAAAGATAGCAAAATGTCTGGTGAACCATGCATATTGAGGATTCCGGGGAGTTGGTGGAACTGGCAATAAATTTTTAACTATATTAACATTGATCAAAAGAAAAGAGACAAACTCGCAGTGGTATCTTCCCGCTTTAATCAATATGAAATCATCATCGGTATCCTTGTTGAAACACTCGAATAATATTTTCCTTGGGTTTCTTCGTAATTTATTCAAAGAATGATAAATACGTGAGAAGAGTTGAATATTATTTTGTAAAGAAGAAAAATGCGGAAAATTCGTTAATTTTTAAGAGGTATTGATTAATTGCTTCACTATTTAATACCATCTAGTTATAAAAATTGTGTTTTTATTTAAATGGTACCAACTTAAAATAGAAAACGTATTTTTTTAATGAAACCCGCGTTGTACGTCAATCGAAGAAAATGTGTTTTTTTTACCTGAAGGCTGTCACCGTTGAGTGCCTCATCAATGACCAACGAATTTCCTGGAAATTAATTTGTAATGCTGAACAATTTTTAATATTCATCAAAAAATTCATCAAAATGAATGAAATGATTTCTCATGAAAAGTTCCGGATATTTATTAATAAAAATGGTGGGCGGACCAAACGACAAAAAATGTTTGAAATACAAAGGGAACGATTTAAGATTGTCTACGGTGTGATCTCCAAAGTAATATCAAATTCGTTATCAAGAAAAATGTTTGTTTCAAATATTCTATGTTCAGTCTGTGTGCGCTTACTGCTTAACTCCGAGGCAAAATGTCGCGATGACTTTACCAGGGAAACTTGTCAAAAACACGAAATAAAAAAAGTTTGTAATTTATCCCTCCCGTTTTACAAAATTTATATGTGGCAATAATAATTCCGCTCCTCGGCGAGTATACATTTCGCCCCTCATTTGTCAAACGTCTGGGAAATTCACGACTTTTATTTGACTTTTCACTTTCAACCAATACGCTTACATTTCTTTTAGAGATAGAATTACCGATTCTGGAAACGTGGTGAGAATGGCTGTTAATATCATTAAACTTGTGTGACGTCTATTTACTTTATATTTCTCTCTTTCATTCGAGGTATTTATTTAACCATTTATCAGATCTGATTGTACAACTTCGTACGGCAGATTTCATCACCAGTTCAAGTATTTTTTAAATATATTCTTCCGGATTGTTTTTTCAACCTGGTTCCTAGAATTTGTCCAATTTTTTAAAACGTCTTCTTCCGTTTTAATTTAAACCTCAAGTTTAACATTCATTCCTTTAATTTCTGTCCGATTCCGAGGTTTACTCAACCCAGTGGATTTACGTGGTATTTGCGGTCTCTTGTATGAAAGTAGCAAGAACAAGAATAAATATCGTGTGATAGGATATTATAAACATAACGCTGTTATATGAAACTGAAAAAAACACATTGTTTAGGATTGGTTGACGGTAGTAACTCTCGCTAATTGACCGCCATGAATGGAAGCGGAGATGGACCACGAGACCCTAATTAAAACGACCTGTCAGTGTTATATAGCCCTATCAACTATGGAAGTTGCATTGAATCGTTGCTTATAATGTCTTCTTATATTTATTATATTACTTTCATAGAAAACACCAGAAATTTAGCTCTTGAAGAATAATTTTTGTTCCTGTTATTTAAAAATGTTTGTTTTATGTTTGCGATGGATTGTTCACCCGCTGAATAGTATTATGTAGGGATCTAGGGTAAGCCTCCTGCATATTATGACAAACGGTCTAAAGCCAGTTTGTTTGGCTACTTCTAAAACCTCAAGTGCTTCTGCTTTCCATACGGGAAAAGATTTTTTGCGAAGGCAAATTCATTTATCCTCACAAAACCCCTGCCTTTGAAGAAATTTCTTTAAAATTGCTTTTCGGCTTATCGACTCGCGCTTGTTTTTATTGCGTTCCTCTGTATTTCTACGATATTTCAATAATCCGAATTAAGGTTACACAGATGTTTAAGTGTATTACGTATAAAAGATTTGTGTTGCCTTTTTGCGTAATGATTTTTGAAGAAATGTTAGAGCGGGATTTAAATTCGTAGAAACATTTAAATTGTTCTTTCTCTCTTTGCGTTTTCACCGGCATTCACGATTTTATGAAATTGCAAAATACAAAACTCTTAATTTTCGTGAATACCGTTCAAAGTTTTTAATGACAATTATTTGAATTTAGCATGAAAACGGGTAGAGGGAGGAAAGGAAGATATAGGAAATTTAAGTACAAAAATATGTTGTTACGTTACTAATCAATACTTCTAACAAACAAATAATATTTCTTGTCTTATATTTAAGCAAGCTTCAAACAAATAGTTACTTTCCTACTTTCTTCACTCATTGTTATTTTTTTTTGTTTACGTTTGTAATTTGTCTGTACAAGTCATTATTTTTAGTCTATTGTTTATCCTGATGAGGGAAGCTTTGCTTCTGAAACATGTAGATATTTATATATTAAAAAGCAGTGGTTAAAACAAAGTTATTCTTACTTATTATATAAATAATTATTCGTTTCCGAAATATTTGCCTTTGGCCGCCTAAATTGGGCTGGTTGTCGATTCTGCGAAAACGTATTTTAGTTACGTGAATATTAGCTTGATCTTCCAATATCATTGAATAATTGCCTCAAGAATCATATATTATTTACTAGCAAAATACGAGCACCGATATGTAATAAGTTATGGCAAGTACCGAATAATAAAGATATTCTTTCACTTGCTTAAATTAACAGGGAATTATTCCCAATGAGTAACATAATCTAACCAACTAACGTGGTTCTGGCATCAAATTCACATCGTTGGCGCCTAATTAGATTCCTGTGATTATGTAATTAATTGATACGTTCTCAGAAATTATTTTCCAGTTCAATTTTAAATAATCGCGTTCTGCTGCTCATTCGTTATTTTTAGTGTCCACATACTATTTAACTATGACACTCCAAATTTTGTGGCAATGAGCAATCGGTGTCGTAAACTTACTTAGGTGCTCATCTGAATAGTTCTCTTACTCTATTGACATGCAGCATCGATGAAATGAAACTGCCAGCAAGTTGTGTGGTCGCACCCGTCGACAGAAATGCGATTAGCCCTGTTCGGATTTGATTCTGCTCACAGTAAATAATTAGTTCTTGGTTCCCATTAAACTGCTTTTATTGTCGCCAGCTACAACAGGCAAAGTCGAAAAGTAATTGTATGGGCGGTACTACGGCGGGTACAAGTACTTACACTCAAGTTCTCGGCAAATTCGTTCCGTAACTTTATGCAAAAACATTAATTAGATTCTGCTACCTGTAACGGTGAATACATTTTAAAGCATTCAATGGGTAATACCTTTCATTCTCTGGATTCTGTGATCAAGTTATTTTTGGGCTTGAAATATATAATGTATTAAAGGAAATCGTTCGTTTTCAATGACATCATCCCGTGTACGTATTATGATAATGTAATTACTAATTCCGGATCGTTTCACAACGTAATCTAATATAATCTAATGTGATATATAAATAAGGGAAAATCAAAGACTGCTTATGGCATAATCAGAATCTAGTAATGTTAATATCTTCTCTTTCTTCAAAAATTCAACACATTTTGTTATTAAAACATGTCTTTCTGTTAAATTAAAGTATTGGTGTACTATTAATTCATAATTCATTTAATAAAAGCTCTCAAATAAAAACCATTGGAATTTTTTTCTATGTGAATTCCACTCCAGAGTTCCAACTATTACCAAATGCCTGGAGCCAGTGGGGTGATGGCAGCCCAATTGAGGTATGTCCTGAGTAAGTGGAAAAGAGAAGAACATATCGGGAAGAGGAAGGTTAGAAAGTGGCAATTCAGATCTAGCCACCAAACACGGCTAAGGCTATTTCAAGCAACGTTCCGATTTTGAATGGCAGTCTATCGCCACGGCGATATTGATGGTATCTACTACTCTGGAACGTGCCGCAAATATACTATACATTTATTGAATAAATTAATTAAAAATTACTTTATAATCACAACTTTATTAATACACTTTAGAATACTATTGTATTCTGTATATTCCTGATGGAAAGCTTCGCTTCCGTTACATGTGGATATGCATATATTAATAAAGTGGTGATTATAAAGTAGTTTTTAATTCATTTATTAATAATGACACCACAAAGTGAATACCAATCTTTTTAAGAAATTATTTCTAAATATTCATTATTTGTGAAATAACCTGGAAATAACACATGCTAATTACATAAGAATTTACTTCCTAGATTACTAATTTACTTATAAAATAAGTTAGCAGAATGTGTTCCATAAGTATACAAATATTTCAATTCATTTCACTGAAATAAATTACATTAATGTATGTACCGATACACAAATCCTTTGCGCTCATCCTAAAATGACAAATTAAGCTTGACGATGTCTTAGTAAAGTTCGGATTAATGGTCAGCGCCCAAAAATACACAAATCTGTAAATTATATATGGGTGAATAGAAAAATGTATAAGATTTCAAAAGACAATAATCCTCAAACTGTAATCTTTCAAATTCTATATGAAATACGTACTGGAATTTAGGTAAAACTTTTAAAATTGCTTTCACTGGATTTCAAACTGCAAATATTTTCAAGCATTTTGATATGTATTTCATGGAATTTAACGATTACAATTTGAGGATATCTATCTTTTGAAACCCTCTACATTTCCCTACCTACCCGTATAGAATTTACAGATAAACCATTTGTGGTATTGCTTGATTTAGCAACCTGCTAAGTGATGTTTAGCATCATTTTTGAGTCCTGGCCCTTAAGGCATTTGTATTATTTTACAGCATTCCGAAAATACCCTATCACGGAAACAAGGTTTCATCCGATTTTTAAAAATGCGTGTTTGATTTAATTTTCTGCTTAAAAATGTGAACTTATTTAACATATTCTGATAATCTTGTAGTACAGTCATAACGCGTAAGATTTTTATCGTTTCACGCTCATACCTCGAAACTTCGGGGGTTTGCCAATGGCAATATCCGATTTAAAAAGCAGTTTTTTTTTCAATCATTAAATAAAATAATATTAACAACTTTCAATGAAATATGAAACAGATAAAGATACAGAAAAATGAAAAAGTTTTCAGTCACAACTGGAACGTGAACCTAGATCCTCTAGTATTACCGAGACCGATACAAAGAGGACGAAGACTAGAAGATCTGCGTTCAAGTTCCAGTTGCGACCGTTTACTTTTTTTCAATCATTAAATAAAATAATATTAACAACTTTCAATGAAATATGAAACAGATAAAGATACAGAAAAATGAAAAAGGTTTCAGTCACAACTGGAACGTGAACCTAGATCCTCTAGTATTACCGAGACCGATACAAAGAGAACGAAGACTAGAAGATCTGCGTTCAAGTTCCAGTTGCGACCGTTTACTTTCTTTTTCTGTATCTATTTCATATTTCATTGAGAACTGTTAATATTATCTTCTTCAATGATTAAATAAACGATTCAATAAATTATTCCTAATAATTTAATAGTTATTAATTGATAAACTAAAGTTCTTTAAAACTTAAGACAAGATTTTTGTGCATAGTGCAAAGGGTAACAATTATTATTTTTATAAACAATAATTATTAATCTAAAACACTCATCCAAATTGAAAAAACCTTCCGAGCAAAGATAGACAATGTAGACATAATTTGTCTCGACGCCATCTATTTGAGGGATTTAGCCGTTACAAGCCTCTCTCATACTAATAAAGTTGGTTGTTTACAGGTGAAAATATAATAAAAACAGTAATTATTGAATGGAACACTAGTATATATTGATTAACTTGGCGGGCTTGCGATAAGCCGACGTAGCTCAACGGTAGAGCATCTAACCGGACATTAGAAGGATGCGGGTTCGTGTCCTGCCGGCGACATTTATCTTTGCTCGGAAGGTTTTTTCAATTTGGATGAGTGTTTTAGATTAATAATTATTGTTTATAAAAATAATAATTGTTACCCTTTGCGCTATGCACAAAATCTTGTCTTAAGTTTTTAAGAACTTTAGTTTATCAATTAATAAATATTTGACAAGTCAAAGCAATTTCCACCAATAAAATGTAGACATAATTTGTCTCGACGCCATCTATTTGAGGGATTTAGCCGTTACAAGCCTCTCTCATACTAATAAAAAGTTGGTTGTTTACAGGTGAAAATATAATAAAAACAGTAATTATTGAATGGAACACTAGTATATATTGATTAACTTGGCGAGTTTGCGATAAGCCGACGTAGCTCAACGGTAGAGCATCTGACCGGATATTAGAAGGGTGCGGGTTCGAGTCCTGCCGGCGACATTTATCTTTGCTCGGAAGGTTTTTCAATTTGGATGAGTGTTTTAGATTAATAATTATTGTTTATAAAAATAATAATTGTTAATTTAATAGTTGTTTTAAAGCAGTTTTTACACTTTTTTTGGGAATATCAAAAATTGTGTACTTTATTAACCGGACATAATAAAAATCTTAAATACTATTCTAAAGCGTTTTTTCAATAGATTTTCTGAAGTTTCGTACGATGAGCTTTAAGCGGGGGTATAATGTAATCGTACTCAGTAGATACGAGTACACCCACTGGATAATCTAAACTGAAGTGCGAACTCTTCCGAAAAATCCTGTTGAAATGTTTACCCACTGGATATGTGGATATGCGGATATGCGGATAAGTTGGATGTGCGTGTTTTGACACTCCGCTGAAATCCATCACTAGTCAAAACAGTCGATCATCGATTAGCTTGTCACGAGCGGGTTGTATTTTTTGAATTTATCGATTCCAGTTAGGCCGAATTGTAAATAAAACGTATCTAAACAAAAGCTTTGTTTTGCGCTCGCGTCGAGCATTGTAAAATTGCCTCACATTATTCAAATTTATGGATCCCAGTGCGTTTGGCGAATGAATTATGCCATTATACGTCACAGCCCGATTATGCCGAACGTAAATGAAATCGTCATTGTTTTTTATGATCCCCTGTCTCTCTGCGAAGTCATAATATTATGGCAAGCCGATTTAATTCCATTTTTCGATACAGGCATAAATTCCACTTTAGTAGGAGTCAAAAACATTTCGGCACAAAGGAAACTCACGTAGCTGTGAAATAAACTATTTTATGATCGTTTTCCGTTTTAATTTGGATTCGCATAGACGATTGTTATTTATTAGTTTGGTTTTGGAAACTAAACCTATTCAAGAATTGAATAATGATATTCGGTAAAAGAGCACTCTCCAGTTTAATAAAACGAGTCTCGCTGTTTATTTCGGTAGAAAATAATTGAAAACTTTTGTATCTTGAATTTTAGTTATCTAATATATTTTATTATATTTTTATTCATCGTCTATAAAATACATCGTAATGAAGGGGGTGGTATTGTATCTATGTCTCTATAAAATGCTGTGTTGGGAGCAGGCGCGATTTAAACTTTACAACATAACGGGTATTATAATAAAAAATTAAAAAATCAACTATCAAATTACCTTCGCAACATAATATCATACTATTAATTGTTTTTGATTTTAATTCGTAGAACTGATTTTATTTTATTTTTTCAAAATTTTATGTGAATCAAATTTAATAATATTATTATTGAGTTCTGCAAGTATTTTTAGTTTACAGTTTATTTTTGGTTGATTGAATATCAGAATTACATTATTGAATAAAAATAAAAAATAATTGTAGAACTTAATAATAACATTATTAAATTTGATTTACATTAAATTTAAAAAATAATAATAATAAATAAAATAAAATAATATCATAAAATTACCATTGTATATTATAACATAATACACAGTTTATTGCAAAATATTATAATTAAAAATTAAACCCTATGGCATAACATCCTTACGTCGCGGCATTCCAAATTCGTGGTATAAAATTAAAAACCAATGATAAAAAATTGAATAATCGATGTACTAAACGGGTAGGAAGCGCCAAACTATACCTAGCGGATGAGAGCGGAACTAAAGCTGTCAGGTCCAGAAAAGCTTCGGAGAAGAGCCAATAAGTTGGAGGAAGTTAGACACAGTTTGAAATGTTTAAGGTAGAACAGTATAAAGTTTTCGACATTTTGATGATTCAATCACGCAGCTATATGTTTAGTTATTAAACCATATCATTATGGTTATCGAAGTTCGTATGAATAGAAGATATGAAGTTATCGAACTTAGTTAAAGTGTACGAGTATATAGGTAACATATATCGGTGTTCACTTAAAAAGTTATCCAGGCAGTTACGCAGTTGTTAAATTGTTTATTATATTATTGAATAGAACGCCTTCCTGAAGCCTTCTTATCTTTTTGATAACATTTTAGTTAAGTTCTAAATCAGCCTGAAGTTTATAAGCATTTTTTCCGGAGAATGTTTAATGCTCCACGAGCTTTCTCAGTCGGTCCCTTATTTTATTATAAATGCTAACTCGAGGGTGAAAATCATCGCATATTTATGATCGATAAAACATCGCAGAAGGGGTGGCTTCTCCTGCATTGTCTTGCCAGTCGGCAGTGGTATAGGCAGGAGACAGAGGCAGGAGGTATGAGGTAGGAGGTACTAGATAGTAGCAGGTTGTCGTAGTAATCATCCGAAATTCATCTGCGGTGCGTCGACAGCACCTGCGTCGAGTGACTTCCATTGCGCAACAGCGGGGGATGCTGGGAGGCGGGAAGGGTTAATCATTGTTATGGATTCAATAACCACTTATAATTGGTTAATTAATTTCACGTATTCATTTAGGTTACCTAAAGATGACTGATTGGAATTGTATAGGCTCGGTAACAGTGTCATCAGTAAATCGTTGTGAATAACGTGGTTAACCAATCGATCGGAATGTTTGTTTTAAAACAGTTCACCAAAAAATAATTTATTGTGTGGTAATCACAATTCAAATCACTTCAACTCAACCCAAATATATTTCAAACAAAGTTACCTTATTTCTCAAATACTCCGAATAAAATTGAAATATTTTTTAAAAGTTGTAATTATTGTGTTTCAACATAGTTAATGCAAAATGTATACAGAAACGAGGAACGAACCTGTAAACGTACTTTGCTATCATATATGAAAGGTTTTTTCTGTAATTAAGCATGCAGATTAAATTCTGGGCTACACATCCCAGGTGTATGCAATCTACTCTCCCTCTCTCCCGACTTTTCAACCGGACACCAGTATATTTACAAGAGCGATACTGCAGAATGATACTTTTTCTACTAATTGCAGTCGTATTTGGGCGGTTACTGCACCGCGGGGACTCGCCGCGACAGACTTCTAAAGCCTCTCAACGCTTCTTACCCTCCTTTTACTTTGCCTCCTGGCCATGCCTGCATTGATTCAAGAAAAAACACACAGAATATAACAACTAGTCAATTCCGCTATTCATTTTTAAAGAATGATGATACCGCCGCCGCCGCTCGTCCTATTCTCATTTTGCGCCATAAGTTTTTCGTACATCGTTAAAGATTTGTAAATTACCATTTTATTCATATTTATTTATTTTTCCGTGTAAAGTAGGTTTGAGCTATTTATTTTCTCTTAGAAGTCATTTCTTGGAATCGGGACGTGTTTTTGAATTTTACGATCTCGATCTTCGACGGGCATAAATTGGTACACAGTATTGACATTCGTCGTTTGGTTTGAAACTTTAAAAATCGTCGGCAAATATATTATTCATTTCATTCAAGAAAGTATGCTCGAATAGTCAGATATTTTATGTCGGAGAAATTCGTTCTTTCTCTGCCACAGGACTGAAGGAAATTGGAAACAAAATTAAAGGAGCAACTTAATTGAATTGCTTCTTATTAAAGGCTGAAAAGAATTCGGTATTTTCAATTTATTTTTCTACCTTAGTTCCATCATCTGAAAACCTATAAAAGTCTGATAACTTGCGCTCCAAATATTTATACTCCTTTAATATAAGGATGAAAATTCAATTAATAAAGCTGAGTGGTATCGATGTGGTAGAGGGATGTGCGTCTATTAGGGTTTACTCGGAGTTCATATCTCACCTTGCCGGTCCGTTAGCAGAGCGATAAATTATCCGTCTGAGGGATCTATAGGAAAATCTCTTCCCCTCACATCACCTGTTCCGGGGAACACAATATTCCCTCAGATTCCAACCCGTTCCCTCTACAGAACAAAGAATCCCACCAGATCAGATAAATCAAGAACCCAAATAGTTCGGGGGAACTCGCCCTAATCGAGCGGGTACTAGGCGGGTGTAGTTTTACCCAAAGCTGAAAGAATTCACGGGTTATGGTGCTACAATCTGATATCATTGTAAACACGACACCTCCTACACGCACACTGTACCATATACTGTAACCTGTACACTAGTGCCCACTACTTACATAATATATGTTATACGGCTATGGACTTTCTCGTTTATGTATTATGGTACAACAAGTACATACTCACTAAATAATGTTTTATTTACGTTGATACTATAATTGTAAGGTAATGCTTTATTTGTAGACAAATTTTAAAGAGGAACCCGATACTTCAACGGAGTGCTGTCAATATCCTTTGAAATCTTATAGTGTTATTACGCTATCCGCCTCCTCTTCTGCGTGACCTGTTTCATGGTTTGCATTTGCAAATTAACGAAATATAGGTAAACCTTTTTGACGTTAAAAACATTTTTATTATCAGACCGAACAGTGCTAATGAAAATTCCAAGTGAAATGTATTATATATATTTAAAAAATGCGTGTCGACGTCTGTAAGTAAATTTTAGTATTTGTATAGTAACCTATATTTTGGAATTATTTGGAATTAAGCATCTAAAAAATTTGATTTTATTTTAGAGGGGGATTATATATTTTAAAAGTTTTTTTTGTAAATTACATCAGTGAAGCACTTTCTTTGAATTTTGAATGCTAATATTTTGCTAATATATGACTTATTTAAATAAAAGTCATGGTTTAAGTCAAATGCTCTTTTTAAATGTAATTAAAAACATTCGTTATAAAATTAGAATGCAGAAAGTATTCCCTTTAAGATATTAAATCAAATCTTTCTTCGCGTTTAATGCTTTCTCTTTCGGCAAATTTCGACCATAAGAACATTGTGCCACACGATATAAAATAATATATTTTTTAATAAAAGATCTTGTATTAGAGAACAACAAATGAGGGAAGAGCAGTGATCAATTTTGTCTGTTGTCTCCCTATGGTTTGCTGTAACTCGAAAGAAATGTACGTTGCGTCATCGCCAGAAGAACCGGCAATTAATTTTCATCCCCCTGACAAAAATATCACCCCCTCTGGAGATAAATTTTACACCCCTAGGGGTTCAAAGATCATAGCGTGGCTTCGATTTAGATATCTGAAAAAAACACAATAGAACAGGAATGCTAAAGTAAGATAGACGGTAGAGATTGATTTTAAAGCCAACATTATAATGAGAAGTTAGTCGAGCGATAAAATTGCTATTCGTCATTCTTCCCATAGAGGGAATTAAGAGTAGATCCATATCGATGGGGTTATATGAGATTGCTGTAGTGTATTTAACCCAGTAACAGGATTTATAAATATAAATATATGTGCTTACAGTCAAAATATACAAGACGAAACCGGTTCGTTCGATAATAAATTAGTGCATTTATATACTTACCAATCATATTAAACCGTTGCATAATGTTGATAATAAGATGGTTTTTAAATGTGAATGACAGATATTCTTTTTAATAAGAATAATACAACGTATTCGTCAAATAAATAACTTATCGGTGAATATGTCAACGGTTAATACTTTATAGTTAGTTAATTAATAACAGAGAATTGAAAAAAACATGAAAAGCAGGTTTAACCCTAGAAGACTAACCTTAATCGTTTCGACCAGCACTGCGTGGATCTTATGTTATCCCTCTGACGAGTGAAATCTTCCCCTGCAAACTTGCCGATGACAGCTTGCAGGGAGTGACCGCGCTACGGTGGTATGTCCCGCATTTTCTATGTACGACACGCTTTTTAGTCCAGTCTACGAAGAACACAAGGTACATTAATGTATCAACAAAATATTTTTATTGATTTTATTAGAGAATAAACATTTTAAAGTTAGTTAAAGGAGAAAAAAATAATTTAATTTTCGTCAATTTTCTTGAGATTTATGTCACCGCTAATTTTGATCTCGGAAAGTAGCCATAAGATTTTTTTTTAATAAATACTACAAACTTCAAATACACTTTTATTTTTTACCCTTTATAAAAAAAATGTTTTGTAAAATAGCATGCACATTTTAAACCTTCGAAAATAGTGTTAGTCAAATTAACAAATGATTAGTCTTTACGTATAAAAAATATGATTAGTCTATCAGAGTCCAGTATACGTGTATACGAGTATGTATTTTACATTATAGATCGTTTGTCGGTGTCTTCACCATAGTTGGACACGTATCTGTTGGACAGGCTGCAGCTATATCACTCATAAGAAAATTAATAAGGCTATAAAAAGAAAACATATTCAACCAGTGATTATAAATAAAAGATTTCTACAAATGCAAGAAGCTAATGAGCATGTTGTCAATTAAAACTGAATTACAGATAACTGAACTAAATAGTGAAAACAAATTTAATAGCGAACAAAGTTATATTTGTATTCGACATTTTACAGAGTAGAGAGAGAGAGGGTCGTCTGTCATCGCGTCTACTATTTGTATCACCAACTTCACTACTGTAAATCATATGAAATAATGTAATGCGGATAGTACCGAGTTGCTGTTACTGTGGAAGCGGTTAATGCACGTTCAGGCACCGCGCGGCACGCTTGTGCACCGCCCGGCACGCCGCTGGCACGCGCCCGCCCGTCGACAATTCGCCGAGCCATTAGTGCCATCCCTAGCGAATTCAGATCAAAGTGAAGCGAATAATCAGGAGACGTATTGCGCAGGATGATAAAACGTCCTGATAAGAGAGTAAATGAATTTAATGGTTAAATAGTACATTATACTCGTACTCGTAATGGTCCTATCAAATTGTATGAGATTTCCCCAGAAACATAACATTCATCATGTCTCTGAAGTAAAATAAGCAGTTATTTGAAGAAAGGTCTCATAGGACGCGCGACATTTTGTGAGGCTAAAGATAATGGGGAGAGGGAAGGAGATGGGGCGGAGGAAGTTGGAAAACTACTTGGGTAAGATCTGGTCACCAAACACGGCTAAATCCATTTCAAGCAACGTTTCGATTCTGAATGGTGGTCTTTCACCAGGGTGATACTAAAAGCATCTGTCACTCTGGAAAGTGCCAGAAATATACTATATATTATTTTAAAAGAATAAATTAAAGATAGTGGGGAAGGGAAAGGCAATGGGCGGGGAAAGGTGGGGAAGTACCTGGCTATTCAGATACCATATATTATCTATTATTTTAAATGAATAAATTGAAGATAGTGGCGAAGGGAAAGGCAATTGGTCGGGGAACGGTGGGGAAGTACCTGGCTATTCAGGTACCATATATTTTATATATTATTTTAAATGAATAAATTGAAGATAGCGGGGAAGGGAAAGGCAATGGGGCGGGGAAAGGTGGGGAAGAACCTGGCTATTCAGATACCAGATATTATATATTATTTTTAATGAATAAATTTTAAATAACACAGATTAATCAAAAAAAAAAATAAAAAAATAAAATTTAAATGAATACCGCACAAGAGTCCCAACTGCTCCCAACCGTCTGGAGCCAGTGAGACTATGGCATTCCCAATTGGGGAATGTTGTGAGGTATTTGGGATGGGAAGGAGAAGGGGAAAAGGAAGGTGGGGAATACCTGGCTATTGTGAAACAACACAAATTAATTAAATAAAATTTACTTGCGCACGCCTGGATTTGAACCCGCGACCTTCGGATTCGTAGTCGAGAGCCTTACCCCTCGACCATGAAGGCCGTCAAAATTAATTGCGCACTCCGGGATTTGTCAGTGAGACTTTGACATCCCCAAATGGGATATGTTGTGAGACGGATGGGAGTGGGGAAGGGAAGGAGATGAGAAGGAGAAGGTTTGAAAGTAACTGGTTGTTCAAATCTGGTCACTAAACACGGTTAAACTCATTTCAAGCAACATTTCTATTTTAAATGGTGATCTTTCACCAGGGCCATACTGACAGTATCTATATGTTGTCTACGGGCAGATTTAAAACCCCTTTTTCCGAAATCCTTCGTCTAATTGAACAATTGAAAATATTGAACTAACAATTAGCTATTTTTTAAAAGTCGTATTCTGGTGGAAATTTTGTAGCAAACTGAAAATAGTTGCATTGGTTGAGAACTTAAAACATAAAAAAGATCCAGAAAATGACAAAACCCGTTGTTCCCAAGGGATTCATTAATAGTAAACATTACTCTCCCAGCAATCGTTTATAATCCAATTGAATCTCTTTTTATCTCAGAAATTTCATTTAAAAACTCATGAAAAGGGTTGAATTCATGTGGCTAAACAAGGCAATCATTACCCGGTGTCATAGGTACTAGGTTCCACCAAATCTCTGACTAACTTCTGAATATGAAACACTCCAGGTCAATGGTGTTTCATTCATAAAATTCCGCTGAGTAAATAGCCTGCGAGGGCGCACTATCGTATTATTACACTGATTAGTCACCTGACATTTAAGCTGACCTTACAAAACGTTACCCGGAGAATCACCAGAACCGCCTTAGTAAATATTTGGTCACAAGAATGGGAAGGAACTTTAAATATTAAGAACTTCTATGTCTTTACCAAAAATAGGGCGAAATACTATACACACCATTACTGTAATCTACATATACCCGTATATGTATTTAAATAATGCATTATTATTTGTACTAGAGGTTCTTTGAGGTTTTTTTTAATAAATACTAGACCCCTTACTCCTAAACGTGGTGTAAATATTACGTGGCGCATAGGGTCAGAATAGTGAAAAACATGACTTATTTCTATAGCGTTGGTATGGTTAAACCGGTCTTAAATCGATCTTAATGCCGGTTTATCTATACCTTCACTGAACCGGCGCGTAAGAATCTGATATGATGTTTTAATTAACTACACACAGGAGGCTTCCGGGGGAACCTTACTTCACTCAAACAAACCTGTGAGGTAGATCTTCTTTGGGAAATAAATTAAATTATTTCATAGCCGAGTTGGTGATCATAATATTAAGTCTAAAACGACCGGTTCTCAACAAATCAATACTGTTAGTACGCGTTGGATACCATATATCCCGCAACTGTTCTCTGATACTCAGATTCTTCAGAGCACTTTCCTCTGAAATACCGATAAATTCAACAATCCGGCCGCTGAGGTAGGGAAATCCAGCAGATGATTTCCGTTTTTGTAGTCACGAATTTTCGTCGAAATATTAACGTCGTTGCCAAACTCAACAGTGGACTACTGTTTTATTAACCCATAGGCCGCCCAAATCAGCCATACTATTACAGCCGTGTTGGAATAATTTCCTAAACCACATTTAAATACCATTTATCGATAAATCTCCTGGAAGTGAACCAAAACTCCATGGTTGATGTTTACAAATACACCATTCACTTAACATATTTAGTTTTTGAACAATAACTAAAATAAATGAACACTAGAAAAAACTAATATGACAAAATACGGGTTGCCAACTCTACACCGACACCAGCGCCAGCGTCCAAATTCTTGAAAAGGTATTACGTATTCTACGATTCAATCGAAGATCTAAACTATTCATTGGAAAGTGAAAATGCAGTAAACAAAAATATTTTTCTATCGATTTCCATAAAATTACTTTATAAATTTTACCTTTATTTCCCAATCCACTCCTGCATAATTTTGTTTGACGTAAGTAGTTCGCTGTATTGGGCCGATATTTGAAATCCACTGTAACTATGACATTATACATTTTATTCCTTTGTTTACACGTCACGCCGTAGGCTGAGTCATTAGGAAATGACATTTACAAAGAAAGACTTAAATGTGAAGACCACCCCTTTCAGACAAAAGAAGACAACGATAGTTGACAAATAACATTAATTGACTATAATGAGCAGCTTGTAATATAACTACCATAATAATTCAATGTAAAAATAATTAATCGGAACCTCGTTTGTATTGAGGAAAACGGTATTATTTAACCAACGACTTTAATGAATACTAATAAGTATCTGCCTACACCTTAGCCACAAATCGGAAAACCTCTTTATGCGATACCTCAAACAATAAAAATGCTTGATTGATGAGCTTTGTTCAGAATTTCCTACGTTAACGCAACTATTTTTAACGTGTAATGCCATTCAAGTAATGAGCTATGAAGCTTTGAAATGTCCGTATATCTGCGAAAAGTAAGACGGTACCTTAGTCATAATCACTTAGTTCAATTAGCGATTAATTAGTAACCACAAGAAATACGGTAGTGACCAATTTATATAAGTTCGTCCGTGTAGCCAAACTTTTAAGATAGGTATACATTTTATTATTGAGAATCTTCTTCATAATATTATATTCGAGAAAAAAAATTCTTAACTTGCATACTATACTCGTAAATTAACCTCGGGAAAGAATCCGTTACGAAAGATCTCTAAGATTCAACGCATCGATTAAGCAATGGTATTTATCTGTGCTGGGGTGAAAAATTATACGAAACTTCCGTTTAATTTGACCCAATGAACTCTGAAATGGGTACAAACTAGTTGATGCACTCAGCGCACCAGTGAGCTCCATGTTTTTTTCTGCCAGTGGCGTGCAGTCATATTTATCCTGGGTATTGCTCAACCTCAATTCTCTGTATATAATTTACATTTAGTACATAAAAAAGAATAAACAAAGTATTGAAAACAAAACCGAGGACAAAGCATAATCGAAAAAACATACCAAAATCTTTTCTCAAAATCGTACAAGAGCCCCAACTGCTCCCAATTGTCCGGAACTATTGTGATTATGGCATACCCCAATTGGCGTTTGTTGTGAAGCTGAACAAAGTGGGGAGTCGAGAGAGATAGTGGAGAGGAAGGTGGCGAAGTGCCTGATCATTCGAATCCGGTCACCAAACACGGCTGAAGCCACTTCAAGCAACGTTTGATTTTGAGCGGTGGTCTTTTACCAGGGCGGTACTGAGAGTACCTACCACTCACGTCTTTCTATGGTATAAAGCTCAATCATCCTATATATGATAATTTCTGGTATATGAAAAAAGGTGCGTACATAAAAAAAAATGATGACTCTTTTTAAATATTTAAATTATTAAAAAAATATTAATTAAATTGGCGTCAGCTTCCAAGACTGAGCAAATAATACAAAACGGAGAGTTTTATTTTCATTTCATTTCATTTCGGAGAGAATCATTGATAGGTCGAAATTTGAGCACGACCCACAGATCAGCAAAAAGCTAGCTGCCTGCCCGCATGGCAGCAGAGCGTTCTGGTCGCTAGCGGGCTCCATAGGTCGCAATTTCTGCAAATCCAGTTTGCCGCCTCTTACCAGACTCGACGGTTCACTAGCAAACACTGTTACCGAAAAGGCAAACCTTTTAGGGAAAACGTTTGCGGAAAACTCGGCCCTCGATGATCGGGGTGCCATCCCGCCGTCGGTTCCTTATTGCGGCTTCTATATGAAAAAGCTGAGGATACGGCATCGGGATGTACACCTTGTCTTACGGGGGCTCGATGTTAATAAAGCTAGTGGGCCTGACGGAATACCTGCCCTGGTATTGCAGAGGTGTGCTGCAGAAATTGCTCCAGTTTTGACAAAGCTCTTTAAAATGTCCCTGAAATGTGGCTCTGTGCCCTCTGGTTGGAAAAAAGCGGTCATTCATCCTATACCTAAGCAAGGTGACCGCTCCAACCCGGCCAACTACCGCCCCATAGCGATCACGTCAGTTCTGTCCAAGGTGATGGAACGCGTGATCAACGACAAACTGCTCACATACCTCGAGAAGAACAAAATCATTAACGACCGCCAGTACGGATTCCGGCGGAACCGCTCGTGCGGTGATCTTCTCGCGTATGTGACGCATGTTTAGGGGCTGTGCCTGGAACGTTATGGTGAGATTCAAACGGTCTCACTTGACATTTCTAAGGCCTTGACTTGTCAACAAACTGCCTTCTTACGGACTTCCCGTTTCCTTGTGTACATGGATTGCCGATTTTTTGAGGGAGAGATCGATTCACACGGTTGCTGATGGTTTCATCTCTTCCTCGCATTCAATAAATGCTGGCGTCCCACAAGGATCGGTCCTGTCTCCGACATTGTTTTTGTTGCACAGCAATGACCTCTTCACATGTGCACCAATCCATTGTTACACGGATGACAGTACAGTCCATGATTGCTTTTTGTTTGACAAGCCCCCAAAGGACACACAAACTCCAACGGCTCGGAGGGCTATGAAGCAAAGGATGGACGGTTACCTCGAGAGGGTCTCCTCTTGGGGTAAGAATAACCTCGTCGAATTTAATGTTTCAAAGACCCAATCATGTCTGATTACGTCTAAAAGCAATCTTCCCAACAAGCCCTCCATTGATATGCTTGGTGTAACCTTAAGTGACCAACTCAGGTATGGGGGCTCCATCGAAGCCCGAGTAAAGTTAGCCTCTCAGAAGCTGGGCGTATTGTACAGAGCCCGCAGATACTTTAATAGTACACAACTGCTGACCCTGTACAAATCGCAAGTGCGCCCCATTGTAGAATTTGGCAGCCACCTCTGGTCAGGAGTCCCAAAATATCTGAAAAAAAACCTTGACTCTGTGCAGAAACAGGCGGTCCGTTTGATAGATTCGACTATCTTAACAAATGGGTTGCAATCTTTGGAGCACAGACGTCGGGTGGGAATGCTGTCCTTGTTCTACCGGTATTTTAATGGAAGATGCTCCGAGGAACTAGCGTCATTGATCCCTTCAGCACCGGTGCAAAGTCGGGAAACACGCCAAACGCGCGCCCAACATTTGCATACGGTTGACATTTGTCACATGAGAACGGGTCGCTTCTACGATTCATTCTTGTGTCAACAGCTCGGCTGTGGAATGATCTGCCGGCATCTGTGTTTCCTCCATCCTATAACATGGGTCTCTTCAAGACCCAAGTTCACTCCTTCCTATCCTCTAAAAGACCCTCCACACAGCATCCCCAAAGATGATATAGGCCTTGAGGGAAATTATTTCCCTCAAGGTCTTCTGTGTGGAGTTACTGTAAAAAAAAGACCTGTGTGATGTTGGAGTTAAGTTCATAGAATCATATATACAATTCATACAACATGCCGACACAGAAAAATGTACGCATTCTAGTTTTACGTATTACAATAATTGTTAACCTTTTCTAGTGAAGGTAACTGGAAAGCACACGGTAATCCGTTACTGAGAAGTGCACGCCACTGTTAACTGTTACACTGATACGCTATGTACCCAGTTGAATACTCTAATAAATAGTATACGCGTTATCCCGTTTGGCATACGGTTCGGCAAGATTCCGCATCTGACGTATGTTTTATTCATCGTTTCAATATTCTGAACGCCGCGGATAAAATGCCAAATGCAAATTTTACTTCAAACAGGTATGATCCGACCTTTACTTTGAATACTGATATCATAGGAAAAACATTTTTTTTCAGGATATTGCGGTTATCGAAATTTATTAGGATTTCGTACCTCGAGTTCATGCCCAGAATGGGTAAACTAATCACTTCGGAGCCGGTGTATCGGATGTGTATCTATTCGTGGGTCTGTTTCTATTCGTTGTGATGTCGGGTATTTTGTTAAGGTACCCTTTCTGTTGATTGGGTGTGCTAAAAAAATGTTCTTTCTAGTTCATAGGGTTAGAAATCTTTTAGGAAATGTTGGAATAAATATTGTTTATCATGTAATATTTTACGTTTTTCGCGTGTTTTATTTATAACTGCTCTTAGAATATTTAAGTAGGTTTTTGTTTTCAAATCGTACATAATAAATAATATTACTTAGCAAGTCATTACAATTTAAAAAGATTGAATTATTTCATGTTTGCTTAGTGCATACATACTTATTGCTGATATTAAATACATTTATAATTGTGATCTTATCTTGAATCGCTCTTAAATAATGTGTGTGTTCAAGCTGTGGAAACAACCAGGACAAAACATCTCCCGAGGTGTTGTTCCATATCGCCGTTATCTTTGAGCAATGGTTAAAGCCATAAATTCGCCAAAGTCTTACCTGTTTGAAATTCTCGCAAAGTGGAGGGTTGGGGTTCTACCTGTGTCCAGTCGCCTCGAGCGAATGATTTATACTTTCAGTCATGTAGATTCTATTTGAAACCAACCCTCTCCCGCTCCCGCCCAGCCCTTCGGGAAGGGGGGAAAGCAAATAAAATCCTGGTCACTTTTCCAAGGTACATAATTTATATTTGAATCAAACCGTCGACTATGGGCGGCTAATCCTGACGGCGATAAATTGATTTAATTAATCGTGAATCTATTCCGAATCCGGAAAATGTATCTCCTACTAAATTTGTTTATCCTGCCAATGCCAATTAAATAAATAACTTAGTTCACCTGTTTCGGCGCGTTATCATATTTCATATATCCTGACAAATAGCCATCAATTTACATTGTTGTAGATAATTTCAAGGATATCCTTCGTGAAAGGCTGCGTAATTCGAGATAATTTCTATTTCCACCGTGACGCGCAACTCAGCATTCCTCAACCGTTGAAAGCATTCTGTAATCGCAATTCAGACATCCATTTTTCAATTCCAGACATGCACTGGCCAATAAGCACCTCAGCCCTTCAGTCCCAACCTCAGACCCAGTCCACGGAAGTTCCTTGTATCGGTGGATAGAATAGATATATTGCACTTGAGAGGCTTGACGTTCCATTTCTCATCTCCTCCCACCTTCTACTTGTACTGCTACTTCTAGATCTACCCTACAGTGGTCGTGGCTAACAATTGATTTTTGTTTACAGCACCAAGTGGAGAGATATTATTCTGTACTACGTGTCCGAAGAAAACTCCTCGAATTTGCGGTTTAACGTGGCCATAAACATGTATGAGTATTATGGACCAGTAATGTCTTTATCCCGCTTATTTATTGATCTGCGATAGGGGACGATATTCCAATGGGCTTTTCAACTTTGACGTCGTATTGCCGGGGGATGAAAAAACGATTTATCTCTCCCGACCTGACTCCTGCAGACAATGCCTAGTGTGCACTTTTTTACGTATTGTTGAAGTATCTGCGCTGACAAATGGGTTAAAAATATTCCCTTTTCAAAAATGAAATTTATGGCCCGAAAGGAGCTAAAAACAATGGTTAGTTCTCAAACCAATCTCAGACTTCCTCGAACACTATCTCACTCGGAGACACCTATTCTAGATAGGTCGGTTTAACTGGGTGTGAAATTTATTAGATTGGTATATTATCTTTATTTACCGTTCAAAATTTTCAAAAACGATTTGTAGTATAATTACTTATTATACAAAAATAAATAAGTACCCATCACACTGATTACTTTCCTTTGATTTCAATATCTTGTTTTCGAAAAAGATTTTTTTAATAATAAAATATGTTATTCTCTTGTGCCCGAGGCAGGAGAGAGCTCAAATTAAACGAGACTTTAAACAAATTGCGTTTGTATCCAGTCGACTAACTGAAGCCGAAGTGTTTGATAAATAATTAATCCCCGCTCCAGGAACTTCAATGAAAAGACACGAAATGCACAATTAGGACCAATCCCCAACCAGCTATAAAGTAGTCAGATATCATGTCACCAAGTTAAAAGACCCATTATAATCGGCCGCTCTGAAACTTTCCATGTAGGAAGGATCATCATCATTCCACCTATTTCCGCCGCAATCCTACACAGATTTAATTTTAATATTTTTTTATAAATTCAAGGTAAGAGGTTTTGCTAATGGCGTCGAGACCCAAAACGTGAGAAAAAAATAACCGAGCTACAAAGAATTAACTGGTCTCCTCAGAAAATAAAACAACAAAATAATGTGTTCACTTTGACAAATTAATGGCGTATTTCAACTTGATGTATCTTCCCAACGGCGAGATATAAAAAAGTCGACGAAAATATGAATTTATTAAATATAATTTATTTATAAATTGATGATATTTCTTTGTTCTTTTGTGAATGCTTTAACGTACCTACTTAAGAAAGGTAATGAAAAATATATAGGCAACTGGAGGAGACAAATAATAGTCCAAAGAGTATAGACAAAGAGTGACAGCCAATTGTAATTCGGAGGGATTGGGAAGGAGAGGGATGGGAGGGGTGCTAGGTCGGGGGCACTTCTGTGCATCCCCTAATGAGAAAGCTAAATTACAGGTGGCGCGGAGAAGTCTCATCAATTTTTGCTGATTTTCAGATTTCAGGCTTCGCGCGTCGCCTTTTCCGCTAACGTTAATTATTATCGCACTTACATTATTACGCTTTATAAATCTGCGGCCATTTATTTTTGCCAGCGTTTGGGGATTTTTCACCATTTTTTATCAACGATATAAATGTCAGCGAAAAATACTTCTGTATCACAGCGGGAAATCCATTATCCAATATAATAATGTACATAAGAGTACAATAATATTCCAATAAATTAAATCTATATTCCAACAACCATAATTTATACTCATGATGAAAGAGAAAGGGGCCTATACCAAAAAGTCAAATAATTGCTCTAAATTTCAAACATAATAATTATAATTTTTTTCAAATGACCTGAGAAATATTATTTAATGACGTATTATAAATATTATAACAATATTCATATTTTGATCATAGGTATAATAAATAGTGAACTACACTTGTTTGATCTCTGTGGAAACGTAACACGAGTTCTGCCATCTAACCATTAATCTGCCGATGAAGCAAACTGAATCACTGTGCCGGTATCTCGAATCACTTCATTTTTTCACGATTTCACCCGTAACCCGGCCCCAGAAATCTGTCAGGTTTTTACATGTCTTATAACCCCAATAAAACAGCTCTGTTGGTCATAAGATATAGACAAGGCCCGACTAGTATTCCTGCAGCTACCCTGAACGGTGTGATCTTAAAGGTTACTGAAGAAACCAAATACCCAGGACATATAATCACCAGTACTCTGATGGATGATGATGACATTGATAGGCAAAGACGAGCTCTCAGTGTAAAATCGAATATGCTCAGTAGAAGATTTCGCCTTTGTAGTACCGCTGTGAAAAGGACTCTCTTCCCTGCCTTCTGCGCTACGTTGTACACCTGCGAACTCTGCGCAAACTACAAAAAGAGTAGTATGGAAAGACTTCGTGTACAGTATAATAACGCCTTCCGCATAATGTTTGGCCTCCCCAGATACTGCAGTGCTTCCAGTATGTTCACGGAGGGGCGATTTTCCGGTTTTGCAGCCCTTATAAGATCCAGGGTGGCTGGAATGAGGGAAAGAATAAACATTTCCAGGAATATCCTCATCATGGAAGCCCGCCTCAGTCCAGCCTCCAGCATCGACGCATACTGGAGAAATATATTTTCCCCTCATAAAATAAATGCCGCAGCACCTTAAAGGATTTTCATGTACTTATTTAGTTAAATTGTTAATATTTTTGTAAAAGTATTAAAAGAAATGTGTAATTTTTTTAAATGTGAGAACAATATGTCTTGAGTTATAAAAGACAAAAAAACGCCTGATAAATATTTTTCTTAGATTTTCAGGCAACGGTTTAAAAGGAATACCCAAAATCGGTACAGCGACGGGTGTGGTTTGTTTGACAGAAGCTCTCTATAAGTGGGAATATAAATCGGTACAGCGACAGGTGTGGTTTGTTTGACAGAAGCTCTCTATAAGTGGGAATATAAATCGGTACAGCGACGGGTGTGGTTTGTTTGACAGAAGCTCTCTATGAGTAGGAATATAAATCGGTACAGCGACGGGTGTGGTTTGTTTGACAGAAGCTCTCTATGAGTAGGAATATAAATCGGTACAGCGACGGGTGTGGCTTGTTTGACAGAAGCTCTCTATAAGTAGGAATATAAATCGGTACACTTGTTTGGATGCAGAAGCTCTCTATAAGTAGGAATATAAATCGGTACAGCGACGGGTGTGGTTTGTTTGACAGAAGCTCTCTATAAGTGGGAATATAAATCGGTACAGCGACGGGTGTGGTTTGTTTGACAGAAGCTCTCTATGAGTAGGAATATAAATCGGTACAGCGACGGGTGTGGTTTGTTTGACAGAAGCTCTCTATGAGTAGGAATATAAATCGGTACAGCGACGGGTGTGGTTTGTTTGACAGAAGCTCTCTATAAGTAGGAATATAAATCGGTACAGCGACGGGTGTGGCTTGTTTGACAGAAGCTCTCTATAAGTAGGAATATAAATCGGTACAGTGACGGGTGTAGTTTGTTTGACAGAAGCTCTCTATAAGTGGGAATATAAATCGGTACAGCGACGGGTGTGGTTTGTTTGACAGAAGCTCTCTATGAGTAGGAATATAAATCGGTACAGCGACGGGTGTGGTTTGTTTGACAGAAGCTCTCTATAAGTAGGAATATAAATCGGTACAGCGACGGGTGTGGTTTGTTTGACAGAAGCTCTCTATAAGTGGGAATATAAATCGACAATTATAATTTACACCCGTTATATTCGTGGTAGATATGTTCAAATACAAACGATTCTTACATTTTGCAGTGAAGATGCTTCTGCAGCCTGTCTGTGTATCCCGATTCTCTATGTGGGAGGTATTCTCCCACAGCCTTCCAAAGAGTTAACTAAGTGATATATAAATGCATGTTAATATGTATATAAATTAAGGAAAATTTAAAAATAATATTCTTTAATTCTATTGTGGCATATCGACAATGAACTTCCAATACGTCCTAACTACAATTTTTTTATAATGCCATCTGTTAATCGTCATTGAAATACACCTTGTCACAAAAGGTAAAACAATGTTAAATAAAATGTAAAAAAGATTCGTGAATTTTTATTTCATCTTTTAAAAATTCCTTTTATTTTTATAGCAGACACTGTGATCGATCATAATAGATATCATGAAACAAAAGCCAATATAACGATATATAGATTCATACTCATATTGATATCTCACTTCCCATTTCTGCACGCGTATGTAATAGACCTGACAAAAGCGTCTTATTCGCACCCAGGCATTGTGGGATCAGTTAATTTGCTAGCTCAGTCCTCCATCATTGCACAAGCAACATCTTCCACTTATAATTATGGTAGTAGGAGTTTTTTAGATACTGTCAAATTATTCGTAACCCGGGAATGTTTGTCATGTTTTTCAAACCAAAAAACAAAAAAATGAACTTTTTATTACTTTACCACGCAGATATTATGTATTTCATAATATTGGTATAGGTATTGAATATGTACAACAAATTAGATATCTAAATAACAATAATATCGATGATGTAGATGTTTGCGCAGTAATACGAGTCTAACGGTGAGTTGCTCGCAGGAGAAAGATTCATAAAAGTTTTTTTCAATAAAAAAAATGTCGAACAAACTTTGAAATGAAGATTCCTGTGCTCGAAACTCATATTATTTATTCGTTTTTCCACCTGAAAAGTTTTACTTGGCAGTCTTAATTTTTCATCAAAACTTTAAAATATTTAAATATCAAATTACGTATTTCTCGGGCGAAAAATAAATTATGTGGGTACACTTTTCTTAAAAAATATTTTTTTGTGTTAGTATTTATATTATGAAACAAGCACATAAGTCTTCCTTCGTCTGAAGGTTTTTTTTCAATAAATAAAACAGTCAACATGAAATTACGTATTCGTTATTTCAAAAGTATGCCTTGTCATTATTGTTATTGCTCGATTTTGCAAGATGTGAAAATAATTTATACTTCGAAAGGCGATCGAGCTCATTTCCACGAATCGGTGAAAATGCTTATAAACAACAAATACAGCTCTAAGGGGATTTGAAGACAAACATTCGACGGGAATAATAAGATATTGGAAATGTGTGGAAATAATTTATACTTCGAAAGGCGAACGAGCTCATTTCCACGAATCGGTGAAAATGCTTATAAACAACAAATACAGCTCTAAGGGGATTTGAAGACAAACATTCGACGGGAATAATAAGATATTGGAAATGTGTGGAAATAATTTATACTTCGAAAGGCGAACGAGCTCATTTCCACGAATCGGTGAAAATGCTTATAAACAACAAATACAGCTCTAAGGGGATTTGAAGACAAACATTCGACGGGAATAATAAGATATTGGAAATGTGTGGAAATAATTTATACTTCGAAAGGCGATCGAGCTCATTTCCACGAATCGGTGAAAATGCTTATAAACAACAAATACAGCTCTAAGGGGATTTGAAGACAACATTCGACGGGAATAATAAGATATTGGAAATGTGTGGAAATAATTTATACTTCGAAAGGCGATCGAGCTCATTTCCACGAATCGGTGAAAATGCTTATAAACAACAAATACAGCTCTAAGGGGATTTGAAGACAAACATTCGACGGGAATAATAAGATATTGGAAATGTGTGGAAATAATTTATACTTCGAAAGGCGAACGAGCTCATTTCCACGAATCGGTGAAAATGCTTATAAACAACAAATACAGCTCTAAGGGGATTTGAAGACAAACATTCGACGGGAATAATAAGATATTGGAAATGTGTGGAAATAATTTATACTTCGAAAGGCGATCGAGCTCATTTCCACGAATCGGTGAAAATGCTTATAAACAACAAATACAGCTCTAAGGGGATTTGAAGACAACATTCGACGGGAATAATAAGATATTGGAAATGTGTGGAAATAATTTAGGGAAGTGATTCTGAAGAAATTTTGTGAAAAAGGATACTCTTTACATTGGCGGTTTATTTCGGGATTTTCGCCTGGTAATTAGTAATGCACCATTATTAGAGATTGTATTGAACAAAGAAAGCTCTGAAATTTCATCTCGCAGCCAGTATTTAAAAAAATCAACTTAATTATTGGTATTTTTGCCGATTTCTCATTGTTGTTTAACGATGCGAGGAATCTGTTAAGATATTTTCAAAATGCCTTGTTATTAAAGCACCCTATTCAATATTATTGGATTTTTGCTGAAAATAAATAGAATTCTTTTTCGACATGACTTGCTCGGAGCGGGAGGGGCTGAGAAAGTGCAAACGCGGTCCAATTTTAAATATTAAACATTCCTGACATTTTCTAAATAACCAAAGAGGCCATACTCGTTACTCAGATCAGAATTCATAAAGCACTGTGAAGGCCGTAGTTTTCTATCGCTTTGTCTCAGATTCAAATGGTTTTACTTCATGGTACTGTTTTAATTCAAATTAATAAAGTTTTGAATTGAATGCACAATACTAATGATTTAGAAGTAGGTACTAGGTAGCTACAACCAAACAAAATATCAAACATTAATTAATATTTACAGTGCGAAATGAAAAATTCAGTTAGATCCAAAATACACCAGTTTATAATGCTTTAATGATAGGCAGAGTAATTAATGTAAAGGACAGGTAGTGACAGTGACAGTGACAGTGACAGTCCGTGTATCGGTAGTTGTTTTCAACAGGGGACGTTTTAATAAGGACGTAAGTACGCAGGGAGTTTAGGATCAGTAACTGTTATCTGAACACTAACCACTTTCGTTTTACACTCCATTTCGTTTTTTTACCTTTCTTTCGGAAGTATGCGATTTTCCCTTTCCAGCATTTTCGCAAAATTTATTATATTAGCCCTTATGAAAATAATAAAGTACATCTTTTTAAAGCCGGGCTTAAGGAAATAATATTTTCCCTACATTTATTTTATCTAAAAATGTTCTCATAAGGTTACTCTTATTTTCACGGGTTTTTTCAATGAAGTAAAACATTTTCTCGATCAGACGAGGATTTTTTATTGCAACGATTTAGATAAAATATTTCCAAAACTTTCCGGCGAGTAAAGAAACAGGTTTATTTTGTAGATCCGATGTTGGAATTCGATAAATACCATTAAAGATGAAGTCAAACTTAAATAACCCCATTACTCGTAACTCGTGAACTCGCTAATTTGTCAGACGTGATTCTTAATTCGATAAATTACTTCACCAAAATATTTTTACCCTCGCTTAATCTTAATAAATTATACCTACATCTGACGCTTACAACATTATATCTATCTGTAGTAAGTATAGGATGTAAAGGAACTTGATTATATGTCATACACAAGCATCATTAGCCGAATCTCGAGATTCCCGTATCCACCACCACCACCTTCCTGCTTGCTGCCTGCTGCCTGCCGCCTGCCGCCTGCTGCCTGTTGCCTGCTGCCTGCTGCCTGCTGCCTGCTGCCTGCTGCCTGCTGCCTTCTGCCTCCTCCTGCCAGACATAAACTTCGCATTTCCTTGTGAGCGAATAGATAAGAATTAACCTGAGTACATCAGGCCTCGTATCAGAGGTGGAGGGTGAAAGCAAAAGCAGTAGACCTGGGGTGTCGGGGTAGGTATTGATTTGTCATCAACAGCCGAGATAGATTGAACCACGGAGATGTGAAGTGCGGAATGCGAAGTGCGGAGTGCGGACTGCGGACTGTAGACCAGTAATATCTTTATCGAATAAGGGAACAAAGAAGTGCTCCCTGTTTCCTCGCCCTCTCACGGATTTATGCGATAGCCAGAATTTTCTTTTAACTCGAGAACCCTAATAAAGTTTCGGCGCCTTCTCCGGTATAGTCGGCCAAATAAACGATGGCCGGTATGAAATGAAATAAACGAAAGGCGTTACGTAAAAAATAAAAACAGATTTTGGAACGTAAGTTCGACTTTTCTTTTGGCGATCCTTTTTAACGTGTTTAGTAGAACATTTTTGTTGCTTTTTTATAAGTCGCATAATATTGTATTAAAATTCTTCAAATATAAGTCACAACCATCTGCAAAATGTATTTATTAATTATAAGTGGAAATAACCACTTCCCCTGAATTCCCCATCACAATAAATCCTTTATTATCCTATACACATAGCAAATTATTATTGATCATCTTCGAATCGTTAAAAGGTATTAGTTATCCCGGGGCCGGGGTAAAGGTAAAGAATACTACTGCCACATGGCCCCCTACATTGACATATTTATTTGAGAGGGAAACAGCAGTGATTGCTTAGTGGCTAGCCAATCATTCTGCAGTACCAAGTATTTCTGTTACCGGGTGATTAAATAGGAAACTTTACTCGTACAGGGTTTGTAATAATAATAAATAAGGTTGTGAAGTTAACTTTCATTTTCCTTTATTCAAATTTCCCCATTCATTCCGCTTTGTTAGTCTGTTAGTTTCTCCAATTTGACTCTCTCGACTGCGTCCTGAAATATTCAATTCTACGGTCTTAAATAAATCATGTTACATTACTCGTTTCTGGCGCCTTTGTTTTCCCATCACGCTCGCCGCTCAGAGCTCCGGCATTCGTCAATAAGTCAAAGCTAAATCTAGTCACTTGATATGAAAGATCGTTCCCTGCATGCTGATTATTTGTATTTTTGGGCATGAAGAGTGAACCTTTTGCGGAGGCGGAGAATTTTACACAGCTCGCATATGGTGATATTGGTGATCTCCGGTTGAACCTTTGGTTTCCCGTAAATATCGTAGCTCCTAGCTGCTAGCTACCTCGTGTAAGTCAACGAGCACGCCTCTCCGTCCTCGTGAAAAACCGAGCCGTATTGAAAAATATTCCCATAAATCGTTTTATGCTTTGTTTTCGCATAAAATTCACATTTCCAAAATGTCGAGCATTTTTCCACCACGGTAAATACGAGTATATTAGCTCTCCCGCGCTTCCGGGAGTTTAAAACAATATTCGGCTCTACCTTTCCGTCGCGTCAAATGGGATATCTTGATAAATCCATTAATCGGACTCGATTAAAAAAGGGTCACGTTTTTATTCATTTAACCACGAGCCAACATGTACCACGGCACTACCCAGTAGTAGTACCCACACACTCTCGCACCTGCAAACCGTGCAACAGTTTAACGAACATTAAATTTAATCATCTCAATAAATTACGTAATTGACGTTTAAATTGGGTTCAATAAACCTTTTAATGGAATTACAAAAAACAATTACTTTTTGGCAATTAAAGAGCTTTGATAAAACAGGCAACACTACATAAATACAACGCAGCCAGCCAGATTTCACAATGGTATCTAGTATAAATTTAGACTCGCAGGAGACTAGAAAAACACTTTGTAATACAAACAATTTGCGCCCTTCTTGTATCATAACAGTTTATAAATACACCAATACAACTTATCACCTGTGTATTCTCGTATTTATAATAATAATAATAATAATCGGATGATTTTTATGGCGCCATTTTTGTGAAAAATCACCTCAAGAGCCTGTACAAATATTACTTCCTATTCTTATATTACATCTATTCTACGAATTTATTTTTTATTTTTATATTTTCACATTTATTTTCTCTTTTTGGACAGGCTATCATTACACATTATTTATAGACCAGTAGAGAAATAAAAAATAAAGTAATTAAGATGCATTACATTATTATAACACTGGGGTCGGATGTTTTCTTACAAAATTTATTTTTAAAATTACAAGATTAAAAGTTACATAATAACATGTGAAACAGAACATACATTACGACATCCACTAATATAAATACATGTTTGCAGATTGTCTCCACCTACAACTGTACCGCGACTCCAAGGACCGCTACAAGAAGGGACAAACCAAGGCCTCGCTCTCGCTGCAACACTTCCTTGGCTTCGAATCTGGCTTCACGCTCGACAAGGAGTCCAACACTATCGCCATCATCTGCCAGGACGTGATCGTGGTGTTAGCCTTCGACACGCGGGAGCGCCTCATCCAGTGGCAGGTGAAGATCTCCAATAACCTGGGCGAGGGACAGCAGTACCTGGTGCTCATCTCCTCGGCTCCGCCCAAGACCAAGGTGTCCACGGGGCCTGCCAAGCTGCACATCCAGGACTACAAGTTTTGCCTCACATCGGGGGTGCCACCCAGGCTTATCGGCATCTGGGACATTGTGGCCTTGAGGTGACTCTTTTTTAACGTTTGGAATGGATGGGTTTTGCTCTTATACTATTTTCGGCAATATTATAAAGTTACTAATAGTTAATTTTTACCAAAAAACATTTTCATTAGGCGCACGCTTCATTAAAAGTGTGGAATAAGTAAAATAGTCGTTCAGAGTCCCAGAATAAAAATACTCAACGGATAATATGTCGATACATTACACTAAGCTTACAAGTAGTCCACTTTTGTCCAGGATATAAATACGAAATATGTTATTTTTTCTATTTGTAGGAGGTACGGAGTTGTCGAAGGGAGATTTTGTTTTGAAGGAGGTTCAAGATGCGGAAAGGGAGAAGGGTTGCACATCCTAATAACCGATCAAGGGGAAGAAATAACCCATACCTTCGAGCTCGCCTCACAGGGAAAACTCTCTGTAAAAAAACGACCTCTTCTCAGGAAAATGTCAAGTAAGTTTACATTTCAATGGCTTATAAAGCTATAAACGTACGCTTATACTGCTGTATCCACCCACACCTTTTTATAATATTTTCTGTGAAGAATGTTTTACGTGTATTAAATAAATTACCTTTCTAATTTATTTCTAGATGCCGCTGAAAGTCCCAAAAAACAAATTCCATATAGACCAGAGACAAGACTGTCAGACCTCACTTCAGCCGATGCTACGCAAATGTGTAACACAATGAATAGAAGCATGTACTCATACGGAGACGAGCATTGTTGCTCTCACGACAACGAAGACGTACCTTGCGGCACAATATCTCCGTACTGGCCATCAATGGAGTCCCAGACCTGCCACCACAGGGACATTGACAGTAATTACGGCTGTGGGGATACGGCCTCCGTTAGCGACATGCAAGATGCAGTCCACAACGAGACATGGGCCGGCGGAGGCGGCACCGTATCTCTCGAGAGATGCATGAGCTGCATCAGCAAGCTGGGTGCCATGTCCCGCTCTTCCACCGTCAATGCAGCTATGACGCCTTGTGCGGGGACATACTTCCATCCCGCCTGGACGATGGAAAGTGTCAAAGAAAAAGCCTCGGATATCGGTTCCCTCTCATCAAGGAACAGCTCCGGCGGTAGCACAGAGTATTCAGTGCCCCGATTAATAGCAAACAATCAAGAAAACATTCCCGCTCAATCTATATCTCCGACCCCAAATCAAGTGCCAAATTTTAGTCTGAAGAAACCGATGGAAGTCCCAATATGCAACTGCCCCAAGTGTCCTCCCACCAGGCCACCCAAAGCACTACCTCTAACTACAATTAACATGAATTCGGAAGGTCAGTGCAAGCCTAAGAAACCTCCAATGCCACTGCCTGTAGAGCCCGCCGCTACATGTGTGTGTCATCTCAAGGTGAACCCGAACACGAAAATGCTAACTAATAATCCAAAAGTTGGGCCCTACCAAAACTATGATGTGCCAAAAGTACACTTTCAAGAGGTATGTGTTGACTTATATATTATCTTATTTAAATTAAATAAACCCTTTTTCTTTGTGAACTTTTATACCATTACAAATTTGTTTTTTCCAGGAAAGAAAGTGTGACACCAATAAGGACCTCATGATGGCCGGGGAGTATTACGATACTCCGAAGAAGATAAAAGAATGTTTGGCGATGGAAAATATGTTCCAATTGACTAAAAGTAACACCCCCGGAATGATGACTTTGAGAAAACCTTGCGGATGTATATTGAAGCTTGGTAAGAAGGCACCAGTCCCTACCATCATAGACTGCGACGACATGAGACCTCCAGATTGTCCCTGCCAAAGGGTTACGAATTGGGCAAATAGTTTAATTTCCCTACCATATTGTCAGAAAACCGCTCAAGATGAAACACAGCATGTTCTAAATACGAATGTTGAATGTAAACAAAACCTCAAAACTAAAGAACAAAATGCTTTATATGCAACAATAGACGTAACTAAAAAAACAAATAGAAAAGCTAATACTCGTTCAGAATGTTCGTGCAAACCGGATGACCCCACGTGTGTTAGGGACAACCAATCTGAGACGTCGTCTAATTATGTCAATATCGATCCTTCTACATTAATGAGAGAAAATGTTTCCAACGATCCTGCAACCGCAAATTACGCTAATTTAGATTTTGCTCACTCACTCGAATATTACGAAAATGCAAAAGACATGTTGAGAAAAGTTGGCATAACCCAAGAAGAACTGGAAGCTTTAAAAACTAGCTTGAGTTCAATGCCCCATGCAAATAAGAATACTAAACCCTGTGGCAAATGCGGACATCAACAGTCTGGAATGCATCCTGCGTGTGGAAATTCGGAGCATGGTAAACATGATGATTATTTGCTAATGGAACCTGCGGTGACCTCTTTGCCAGGCAAACTACTAAACGATAATATGAATAAATGTAGTAAAAACTTGTCTGGGTATACCCCTATGTCACCCATCACGAGTATAACCTCACACGCAGATAAGGTTTCAGCACTAAAAACCAGAGTAAGTCGGCTGATGGTAGAAAAATCTGCCAGTAATCCAACATTATTCGGCCCGCCAGTGGACAGGAACAGAAAACGAGCTGAATCTGAAATGAGGATACCTGGATCTGCAATGTTGATGATGCTGAATTCTCCAAATAGTCCTTATTCGAGAAATCAAATCATGGACTCAACAGATAGTATTGAGTTGATTAAAAACCGCAAAAGGTCAAGCTCAGCAGACTCCTCCAGGTATTTAGAAGATTTAAAAGAATTGGATAGTGTGAGTAGTCGAACTACATCTTCGTCGTTAGAAACGTTACGGAACATATCAATCGATAACAGAAGATCATCGTCTCCGTGCATTCACCAAGAAACGGAACATTGCAAAGACAATAACTGTTGCGTGACAGTCCAATATGAAGTTCATTCAACTGAAACTCAAGGAGACATTACTCCACATGCAGTTCCGATATTAAGGAAGAAAGTGAAAGAAATTGCCCATATAAGACGCTCATCCAGTGTACCATGCAAATCTGGGCCTAACCGAGATTCATCAAGCTCTAATGACTCGGGTGTATCCACTTGCTCATTGAAACATCATGGAGCAGATTTTGCTGAATTCGAATTACCTTTGACGACATCTATGTCCAGCAGGAGGCATATTCACGCCTTAGCACTAAAGAAAGGCCCTCACCCCAGCTGTTTGCATTTGTCTCTGCCAAGAAGATCCAAGTCCTCCGATCCTCTGAAAGATTTGACATTCCATTTCCAAAGAATCAAAGTACCAGCTAAATCGTCATCGGCAGAAGCTGAAGTTTCAGTCTGCCCACCAAAGGCAGTGAAAGGTGAAGAATATAGCAACCTATAACACAATTAATAAATTTTAATCACACACATGGAAAATAAAACGCACCTCAATGCTAAAAATTTTTTAACTTTTTTTTCAGGTGTAATTGATTCCCATAGCTCAAGCAGTGGGGCCTCCGATATGTCCGACTACATAGAAACCCTATCTATGTCTTCACACAGCTCATCTGACACTCCAGAAACCCTAAGGTGAGTAACTTTATCCATTCACATTACCATTGGTATTTCATCAGCACTTACTTTTTTACTATTTTAAGGAAGGATGGGAGAGGATGAGGAAGGGATAGAGAAGGGACGGGAAGTAGACGGGCGGGGATGGGGAAGGGACGAGAAAGGAATGGGGAGGAGACGGAGAAGGGATGGGGAGGGGTGGGGAAAGAAGGCGGATGAAAATGAAGTATTACTTCAATTTAATTCAATATTATGCTGGTGGGAAAAGAATTGAATATTTATTTATTTATTTTAATTTCAGAATAAATCGACAAGCCACAACAACTTTACGACCCAGATCAGGAAAGGAGTACCACAGTATTGACCAATCAATGCTCACAGCGCATCCTACCGACGTCAGGATGTCAGGGTGGATATAATAAACATGTCTTCTTCATATTAAAATAAGCCATCCTATATGATTCTACATGAAGATCTGCTTAAGTGTTGTAAATTTAAAACATCAATACTAATAATTTGTTTGTATACTCTGTAAATAAACATGCGTTGTGATTGAAACATTTGTATTGTAGGAATGTACAAGCATTCACTTAAAATTTGTAAACTAAGATAATGTTCTAGTCGTGTAATTAATTTGTATATTTTTTAAAAGAAAGTAATTTTGAAATATTTAACGATGCATCCTATTTAATGCCAAAACCGTCTGGTCCTATACAAAATGTTATAGTCTTATTATTATTATTATTACCTGCCTATGTCCATGTTTCTGTAAGGAATGTCCACCACTGTGAAAGTTGAAGCGTTTAACTTTTCTTGTTTTCAATATTTGCACACAATTTTTGAACATCAAGACTTGTGTCCTCCTTTTCAATACTTTCTTTTAGGTAATAAGTCATTGTAAAACAGGGTTGGAATTAATATTGTACTAAAGTATGAAATTATTTACATCTAAGACTGAATGGAAATATTTAAATGTATAGAATAGAAAGGTTTTCTTCATACTGATTTCACGTTTGAATGAATGTTGACTTATTATTTTTTAGTGTGTGGGTGAAGTAGAATAATTATTTACCTCCTAATTTAAGTAATACCCCGTAGTATAACATTAAATAAACGCTTAGACGTCGGACTTTTGTAAAAACTCTCTTTTCTATTTCAATATGTGCATAGTTTTATGAAAAACCAACAGACGGCATGCATTGCACAATAATGACTTCTGGGAACTGAAAACCAAATACATAATTAAATTCTCTTGAGCAGAGTATCAATGATATTTGATCTGAGATGGTCAACATGGACATAGGCATAGAAAAAAGTTTTTTTTTAAAGCGTAATCAAATATCTTTAAAAAAAGTATTCTCATCTTGTCTATAATACGCAGTTATATTTTCATTGAAAGTGTATATGTTAATTTTTTACCATTTTTATGATAATTATTTATGCCCTTATTATTGTAGGTTGACTGTAGCACATCTTTATTCTGAACTGATGTGGTAGTTGATACTGTCCAACCTCCAAGAAGGGCCGAATATAAAAAAGAAGAAGAAATACAGAAAGACATACATAAAATTAATATTTTATTTCAGTTATTTTTTCAATCAATTTATTTACGTTGTGGCATTATTATTAGGTACTTGTTTTTTTCTAGTCAATTTACTTTGCAGGTTTTTAATGCAATGTTATTTATAATGCTTTAATGTATTTACTTACATCAATGAAAATAAGGTAACAATTTAACAGACATTTACTTCATGTACATACCAATTCTTCATTTTATTTATTTTTATTTTTAAAAGAAGACAAACATAACCTGACAATATTTAAAAATCTCCGACTACCATCACAGTAAGCGAAAGATGTTGCTTGTGTCATGATGGAGGACTTAGCCAGTCGAGGAATTGAACTCACGATACCTGGATGGGACCCGGACGCAATACCAACTCAGCCACTGACCGGTTAATATGTTTAGATGTTTCATTACCGGCTTTGTGTCTTAAGCATGCTACACACATTCAGTTTTATCTGTGCAATCAGATCGTATAGTTAAATTGTATTGCCGTTGTGGCTACATAAGCTCAGATAAAACTGTACGATCAGGCAGTATGGTCTGATCTGTGTAGGTAGAACTACATCTGAAAAGTATGCGACACACATTCAGTTTTATTTGTGCGATCAGACTGTACAGTTTTTGTCATCCACACATTCGGATAAAACTGAACAGATTTATCTGTAGTCTTATTGCACAAAAAAAACTGAACGTGTGTAGCATTCCTTATCTCTCCTTCAAGAGGCATAAAAGCAGTGATGCACAACCCGTGGGCCGCAAGCCCATTTCGTGCAGCCCGCAGGCCTTTTGGTACGGCCCACTTGGATAAAAAAAATATCAAAAAGATTGGCATAAAAAATATTCTTCTGTTCTGTTTTGCAAAAGAGTTTAAAGGTAAACTTTAGCATGTCTTCAAAGTTTTTAATCAGCAGCTCAAAATAACAAGCTTTTCTACATATTCTTAAAACGAGAAAAATTTTGTCGTTTAACGTTGTATGAAAAGATTTCTTCACAAAATTTTGTTTGGAATCTTACTTTTCCGAATGATAAAAGTCAAGATCGTTTATAGGTTTTATCTTAAACCAAACAAAAATTTCGCTTGTTGCGCTTTTTGCGAACGTTTGATTATTTTAATTGGTTCCTATTTTATTTTTATTTTTACATAAACCTCCAAATGTTGTTTCTAAAAGAAAACATAAGTAACAGAAGAGGTTTTGATATTACTTATTTAATAGCAATCGTTTAGAATTCCAGATTTGCCATGATCAAATATTTAACATTTTCTATTCTGTTTTACAAAATACGAAAACTATTGCAACAATTTGTTCCGTCTTTTTTAAATCAGCCGCTCAATTTCTTTCATGTCCTTTAATTCCTCAGAATGAACAAACAAATTTTGCCAGCGTTCTATGATAAATTAATAAAAATTTATGCGTTCTATGATAAATTAATTAAAAATGTTTGCATTTAAGTAGGTTAGCAATACCACCAACTGCATAGTTAACCATGTCAAGGTGTATATACCCTAACCCCCTGCGGCCTGCAAACAATTTGACAGTGAATATATTGGCCCTCCAGCTAAAAAGGTTGTGTA